>VXBP01006548.1:19485-42449 GCA_013400115.1 Rhinopomastus cyanomelas | reverse complement strand
GGGCAGGAAAGGCGGCGCGGGGGGGGGGGGGGGGGGTCCTGTGACCTGTGCAACCAGGGAACAGGTCCCCTAGAACACCACACAACTTTTCTTCCTCATGAAAGCACTTATGCAAGTTCTAGCAGTTCTCAAACTGCAACAACTTTACTTTAAAAATGTAGTTTAAAATCCTAATTCTTTACAGATGAGCTTCCAGTCCTCAGGGGTTACCTGCCACAGTTTCCTTATTCAAATCACACTGAAGCTTCCCAATTAGTTGCTTGACCTTCTCTACACTTGGAATTTAATCAGTATTTAAACTTCAGGGACAATTTTCTATAACTTGCAAAATTATGGTTTATTGGGTTTGCCCAGTACAGAGATTGTTATGTCGCCTTCCTTTAGGGAAGGTGAGAACTGCTGGGCGCCCCACAGGAGCTGTGCCCTCCTGTGTTAACTGCAAGGTAATAGGGTTACTCACAATGTAAATCCCTGCTCAGTGTGAGTAACGACCTGGCTTCGCACTAATCTGCGGTCAAGGAAATCCTTTCTGATCTTGTTCACCTGAGGAAGAGGGGGTTGAGTATCACCAAAAGCTTAGGTGAGAACAAGCTAGGAAGTTGGGTCCTGAGTTTACTTTTTTGTCAAGTTAATACTGTGTGAAGCTTTAGACTTGACTTCTTTTATTACATGTTTTTTTTCAGTGAACGGGCACTTGTTGGTTCCATTTCAGAGATCAGCCTTTTTGGGGCCATGGAGAAAAAGCTATGGCTACAGTGGAAATAAATCAAGCAGAGGACATCCAGGCAAAGTATCTCCTAGCAATGATTTTCAGTGGAAAGTCTCTTGGGTAAGGTTATTTGCTTACTAATCATGTCCTAAATCATGCTTCTAAGCTCTTATTTTTAATTAGTTTTGTTGTAACATTGCAAGGTGGCCACTTTTAAAGTAATATCCTTATTAAGTCTATTAAACATTGCCTTGTGCAGTGAAATGTTTATGTAAGCAAGATGCCTTTAGCAGCTCTTCTAAAAAGTAGAGATGGACATTTCTCTTAGAGACTCTGTGTTATTGATAAACAGCATAGTGAATGTGCACTAAGGCTAAACATGGAAAAATGATCTCAGGTGCTTGAGTGTTTTTTCTACCCAGTTTCAGCTCAGCAAAAGAGAACCTGAGCTTTTCCCAAGGCTCTTTCTCTGAAGCGCTCATTAACCACCGTGTTTCTTCAGTGAAGCAGTGAGGAGATGCTGTAGATGTTTCTCCAGCCCTAGGCAGGGTGTGTTTTCAGGGAGGGCTGAGTTGAAGGCTCCCAGAACAGTGCCCAAACAACTGCGCTCTGTGCAATGGTCAGCTGGTACCTGATGCTGTGCTAAGTCCTGCCTCCAGTCACCATCTCTGCTGCCCCAGTAGTGATGAGCTTTCTATAGGAGTCCATCTTTCCTGATCCTTCTTAACAGCAGATAGAAAACTTTTACCTGGGGCTTTAATGTATTGAGTGTCTAAATAAAGATACGTCCCTGATCTGGTTGTTTCTTTTACAAAAGAAAACACAAACCAGCAAAACCCTTTACAATCCCCATCCGCACCAAAAACCCAAGCCCAAATCCCTACCACAAAAA
The DNA here is from genome assembly GCA_013400115.1 of Rhinopomastus cyanomelas. Taxonomy (NCBI): domain Eukaryota; kingdom Metazoa; phylum Chordata; class Aves; order Bucerotiformes; family Rhinopomastidae; genus Rhinopomastus; species Rhinopomastus cyanomelas. Next base: position 40,848 of record VXBP01006548.1, on the reverse strand, counting down.
TCTTTGAAAGACAGAATAATGTTTGGGAAGGGGTTGTATTTCACCAGCTCACAAGAAAATGAGCTGAATTCTAAACTGTAAAATTACTACCTGTGTTTTATTAGCTGAAGTAATGAGAGCAGAGAGAGATTTAGTTGGCAATGCCTAAATCCCACGGTAATTTATCTACTAGTTAGCCATATTCAGTAGAAGATAGCTCTAGTAAGAATATAAATGAAAGAAGAGCTGAGAAAGAAAAGCTGCATATCTTATGGAATGTGAAATGCTGAATGTGAGTTACAGATGTTTTAGCATAAGTATGAAATTATCACAGTATCACAGTTTTACCAAGGTTGGAAGAGACCTCATAGATCATCAAGTCCAACCAGTTACCACAGAGCTCAAGGCTGGACCATGGCACCAAGTGCCACGTCCAATCCTGCCTTGAACAGCTCCAGAGATGGCGACTCCACCACCTCCCCGGGCAGGCCATTCCAGTGGCCAATGACTCTCTCAGTGAAGAACTTTCTCCTCACCTCAAGCCTAAATTTCCCATGGCGCAGCTTGAGGCTGTGTCCTCTTGTTCTGGTGCTGGCTGCCTGAGAGAAGAGAGCAACCTCCTCCTGGCCACATCCACCCCTCAGGTAGTTGTAGAGATCAATAAGGTCTCCCCTGAGCCTCCTCTTCTCCAGGCTAAACAATCCCAGCTCCCTCAGCCTCTCCTCATCTTATTGTANCTTCAGCTGGGCTGTCGATTTCTCAAATGACCCTGGGTTCCCTTTCACTCTCTCCTTCTCAGAGAGACTGATTGCCTCACCCACCCCCCTCTGACCTAGTTTAAAGCCCGCCTAATGAGCCCTGCCAACTTCAGTGCCAGGGCTCTCCTGCCCCTCCTAGACAACTGCACCCCATCAGGCCCTAACAGACCTGGCACCGTAAAAGTCTCCCCATGGTCAAAGAACCCGAAGTGCCACCGCTGGCACCATCCCTTGAATGGGACATGGCTGAATGAGAAAAGTGATTGTGGATTTAAAACGTCAATAGTTTACTGAAATTATGTACAAAATGAAATCAGAGATCTGGGGATGTTATTGGTAAGGGATTACAGAGGCTTGCAGAGAAGAGATATATGTATTTAGATGATATGGCAGAGAGGTCCCGCTGAGGTTAAGAGCTGTAGAAGTAGAGAAATGACTGCATTGGTATTTTGTCACTGGTCTTTAGTGAATCAAAGTTGAGAAATGCTTTTTCAAAATATAATAAACAAAAAGGTTAGTACATTAACTGCTGCTCAAGACTGATAATATATGCACTCATAAAGGATGAAAATTCTCATATGGCTTTGCCCCTGGAGTAGTCAATTCAATGGGAATAACCAAGGAGTCAAATAGCACATAGTGAGTTAAATGAAGAACACATGCTGCTGTTTTTCAAATGCAAATTGAATATTATCCTTCTCTGCTTGCTTTTGAAAGTGTCAATATATGGTATTAAAATGCTTTGCTCCAAACTTGTAGCAAGCCATTGCATGCAGATGATAAGCCTGGAGTAGGGAAGAGAGAAGCCACATTATTGCAGTTTTGAAGTTCCAGGCCATTTCTGCTAATAGTCACAGGCAGGTTTCTCCTGGCAAGTCGCTAATCAAGAGCTCCTTGCTTTCAGGTCTGTCAGATGCTGTCATCGGCATTAACATTGACATAAATAGCTTCTCTGTTCAATACAAGGGTCTATAATCAGGCATCTTAAAGTCTAGGAGAAACATTTTCCAGTTAAGAGATCTTTATATTTGTGTAAGAATTCTTGTACAATCAATGTGTAAAAAGAACTATGATAAAGATGAAGGTGGTACTGAAGGAAACTTTTAAATTGTTTGGGCTCAGGACATACAATAAGAAACAGCTTGGTGTAAAATAGAAATTATTTTGCTGTAATAGGGCTTATTTGCCTCAGAGGCATTGCTGCACATTATCTCTGTCCCAGCTGAACTGGAGGATTGTTTATTAACAGCTTGGCCACACACACTGCTTAGGTTTTCCTCATTTGGGTCTAAAATCACAACTTTTCACATGAGGTGGATGTCACTCAGTATGGGGATGGGAAAGGTAAAATCATAGAATAGAATCCTAGAATGTAAGTAAAATCATAGTATAGAATCCTGGAACATATTGGGTTGGAAGTGACCTAAAAAGATCATCTAGTTCAACTCCCTTCAACAAGGAGGGACATCACTTGCTACTACAGATTGTCCAGAGCTCCATCCAGCCTGACCTTGAATGACTCCAAGGATGGGGCCTTTACTACCCATCTAGGCAACATGATCCAGGGATCCTCCACCTGCAGATTAAAGAAATTTTTTCCAATGTCTGAGCTAAATCTCCCCTTTTCTATCTTAAAACCTTCTTTTATTCTTCCCTGCCCTTGTGAATAATTCTTCCCCAGCCTTCTGATAGACCTCTTTCAGGGATTGGAAGGTTGCTATAAGCTCCCCCCTTACTATAAGCCGCCTTCTCTTCAGGCTGAAGAGTGCTTTGAGTATACCTTAAGATGTGTATATAGGGTTGCTAAATGTCCCAGAGGGGTTTGGACAGTGGGATGGGTTAACTTTTTGTTGTAAAAGGCCATTTCACAATCCCAGTCACAGGTTCTCAGCTGATATCAACCAAGGAAAGTGATGTTCTAGGAGTAGAGTTAATATTAATTAATACAAGAGATTAATTAATACAATTAATCACTTGTATTAATTCCCATTTTTCTGTAGCTTCCCTTACCTGTGCATCAACTCTTTGATCACTCGCTCTTGCTTCTCTTTGTATCTCGTTTGTTTTTGCCATGCCTTGCCACAGATCGAGGTGTTGACTTTCTTGTGTCTCCTGAATCTATTTGTTGTATTGCTTGTTCTGCCTGTTGAAGCGGGTCACTTTCTTGTATTAATTTGGTAGCAGTTGTTTCTGCAAAGTCAGCTGGTAACTCCCTGTTCCTAAACCTGCTGTCTCCAGACATGACACTTCTTGTTTCCTTTCGCCTCTTCTGTTTTATGATGGTTATAAACTGATTTGTATCAAATGATTGCCCCATCCATCTGTCCACCAGACGCTTTTATAATCTCAGAGACGTTTGCCACTGGTTTAGTTCTGTGTTACAATCACTTCATTGTCACAATTCAAAAATTAATCTCTCCAAGCCTTTTAACTCCTTTTCTTTATTGCTCTTCTCTCTTGCTGATTATTTTCTCTAACATGTATCAGTTAAGAAATAAAAATCTGACAGTTGCCCCTCAAGAACTGTAAATATTTGTGTTCTGGTGGGGGGTTTTTGTGTTTGGGGTTGGGGTTTTTTTTGAGTTGTGTAATGCCTTATGCCAAGATACTCATTCTGCCACCTAGAGAACCTCTGTAGATGGGGACAGAGAAACTATTATAAAAGTGGAAATGATCACTCTGGAAAGAGTTAGATTAATCAGTAAATTGTATTTTAAGGTCTTTCAGAGTTTCTGCATTATCAGTGGGATAATTCAAACAATAAATATGAGAATTCTCATAAACAGTGTCCTGGAAGAGCATAACAAACCATAACATGTAACAAGGCATAACAAAAACCTTCTAACATTTTTATGGGATCCCATAATCTAAACAAAGCCCCAAAAGTGTGTATTCTTTGTCTGAGATGTATATTCTGTGTATGCTCTAAAACTAGTTCCCCAGGCTTACACCTCTGTGCAAATGCCTTCAAGTGCTTTTCTCCATTCCTAAAAATTAATTGGATAAATATTAATGGGATGCATATTCTAGTTTTTCTTTAACTAATAAATTGGTGTTGTTCAGTTTAAACTAATCACTATGTTCTGTTTAAATGGAATGTCTGCATGAGTGTTGTGCCAGTGCAACAGGAGGTAATTCTCATAGTGTGCATCAAAATAACTCCTAACACCCACAGAATATCTGTGGTTTAAAGAGACACTTGAGATCATAAAAAAATTGACCTGCCTTATTTTTAGCTTCAGAAACATAAAAAACCTGGTCCTTCACACATTCTTTTTGGCCCGTTCAAAAGGGAGATTTGCAGTTAAACTGCAAATGGAGCTTTGAACAGAAAGAAATAATTTGCATATGGATGACAGTCCATACTCACATCAATTTAAAAATGCCCATAACAAATGTAGCATCTTTACAAACTGATTAGAGAAGTACAGTACAAAGAGGAAAAATTATCGAGCACACAAATGCCTTCAGCACAGGCGTATGGTCGTGTGGTTTCTTGGTCTCCTTGTTTTCCAAAAGTTCTTCTGGTTCTCTGTTCCCATTGAATGCTGGCACTTATTCATAGCAACATAATTGATTTTTTTCCCTCCCATTAACGCATACAGCTTTAAAAAATAAAAACATTAAAAGCACGGAGTGAGTGGGTGGAAATCCTTTGTGGAGCCAAATGGAAAGATGGACATTGTGTAATTTTCTGACACAGTGGGAGCTCTGCATAGTGGGGCAAGAAAAAGAGTTCTTGAAGCTATGTTTCCCTTTATCACTTTTGTGTGCCTTGATTGTACTTTCTTGTTAAAACTTTTTAAATCACTTTAATTACAGAAACTATAAAGGGCTGCTGCAGGAATTATTCCCACGCAAGTGAAAGGTCGTTAGGAGTTTGGGCTATCAAGCTAATTTGTGCACACTGATGTACGTGAGGTGCTCCACCAGCAATAGTTACATCAGGACATCTTCTTGATGCTGTCATTTTATTTTTCTACCCCATCATAGAGCCCCCTGGCAGAGCCCACTCTTCAAACTCTTTTGCAACATAAATAATGAGCGGTTATAGCAAATTAGTAGTTGTGAGCCTCATGTACACCCAGAAATAAATGTTTCTGTGTTTACATCATAGAATTGTCAGGGTTGGAAAAGACCTTCAAGATCATCAAAGCCAACACTCTGCCCTACAACCCCTAGCCATAAGGCCATCTCCTGAAATGCTATATCTGCATGTTTTTTTAACCACTCTGGGGACAGTGCCCCTACCCCCTCCCTGGGCAGCCTATTCCAAGGCCTTTCCAGTCTTTTTATGAAGAAGTTTTCCCAACATCCAATCTGAATGTCCCCTGGTACAACTTGAACCCATTAGCTCTGGTCCTATTGCTAGTCACTAGGAAGAAGAGGCCAACACCTGTGTCACTACAGCCTCCCTTCAGGTGGTTGTAAAGAGCAATGAGGTCTCCCTTCAGCCTCCTCTTCTCTAGGCTGAACAGCCCGTGCCCCCTCAGCCTCTCCTCATCAGACCTGTTCATCAGACCCCTAATCAGCCCAATTTCTTTTCTCTGCACTCTCTCCATCACCTCGATGTCCTTCCTATACTGTAGTGCCCAAGTCTGTACCCAGTACTTGAGATGCTGCCCCACCACGTCAAGTATAGAGGCAGGATCACATCCATTGTCCTGCTGGTCACACTATTGCTGATACAGGCCAAGGTGTTACTTGCCTTCTTGGCACCTGGGCACTGTGACAGCTCAGGCTGTTAGGTTCACCTGAAATTTTAGGAGCTGAGTTCCGTTATGGAGAATTCTCATGAGAAAGGGGTTTGCCATCTCCTCTGTGTTCTTAGAAAATGCCAGATCTTTTCTCCTTTAGACCCACTTAGTAAATAAATATATATATCTTGCAGAATCTCTACCACCGTGAATCTTTCAGAGGAAGTAGACAATCTTAAATACAAGATCTGGATGTGTGGTAGAGTTTCTGGTTGATAAACATTGCTGAAATCTGATGTTATCTTCACCTTCAGAAAGTCATGCAGTTCCACAGGTGTCACTTGTCTGATCACAACTTTTACCTGTTTGTGGGATTTGCAGCACCTTCAAGTAGAGATTTTTGAGCCTGACCTCTAACCGGTGTGTTCCTTGAGGCAAAGCCTCTAAAACTTGTCTACAGAAAAATATATTTCATGCTGTTTTGGTTTTTTTCTTTAATTCAACGTGATGCTTGGGCTACAGTTAGAGATCTGTGGAGCATGTTGATGTCAAAGTCTGCTGTCAATTGCTAATTTTCTTTATCAGCTTCTGCTCTTTCCATCACCTATAAATGCAGCCTGCTGCAGGTTTCTGATGTCTTCAGAAGCTGAGCAGAGCAGAGGGGAGTGTAAGGCTTGAATGAAAATGCCAGGGCTCATTTTCTCAGTTCTAAGTTTTGGTATAAAGAGGCATTTTCTCAATGTATTGGGTATGCCCAAACCATCAAGATGACCTGCACATCTTGATGTTTGATACCACATCTTGGTTTGATACTTTCATCTTGCTGGAAGGTTGTGTTGCCTAGTAAACAAACTCTTTTTCTTAAACTTTTCTTAAAGTATTGTCTATGTAAGAATTGTTTTTCTTTTGGGGATGATGTCAATGGAACATTAAAGAATATTTTATCAGCAAGGGCACTTATTTGGGGTATAGGCAACAATGAAATTGTCATTGATGGGAGAACATAAATTACCTCTGTCTTTTGCATTATTGTTGCAAAACAACCTGTATTTTATATTGAAGCAGAAGATGCTGTAGGTTGAGGATAAGTTTCCTGTCTAACTCCAACCACATAGGATCATAGGATGTTAGGGGTTGGAAGGGACCTAAGAGATCATCGAGTCCAACCCTCCTGCCAGAGCAGGACAAAACTATCTAACACAGATCACATACTTCTATTACAAATATAATCTGTGTGCCAAAAATCAGACAGGTTTGGCAACTTTGAATCAAAATCCTTCTCTACTAGGCTCTTGTTATGTAGTGAATTCTGTGGGTGATCAGGGGCCAGAAAAAGACTCCATACACAACAGCTCCAAGTTAACTTTGTGCTTGATTTGCTCCTAGGCAGAAAGAAAGATGTGATAATTATTCTGTGAGTTTATTGTTTTCTAAGTCATAGGCAAGCTTTAGTGTACGGCAAAACCATTACATTCTGGGAAGTGAGAGCAGACCATGCACAACACTGCCCTAATAAGTTTAGGTCAAGCTTTTGACAGCTCCACAGCACAGAACATCGTGCTGATGATACAAGAATACAAGCTGGAATTGCAAACATATTGTGCTCTTGTCTTTATTGTGTATGTCACCTCCACAGAGTGTTACATTTATTGTCCTTCTACCTCTTTCTTTTATGTTGTAGCAGGACTCAATTCGTATTATGCTTTCCTAAATTTTCTTAGTTTGTAAAATAGGTTGGCTGATAAGATTGGAGTAGCTATTGAATGTACTTTGCTGTATTATCAAGAAAGTAGCCAGAAGGCTTTCAACTACACTTTGTTTCACAGGAGCCCACAGGTTTTTGTTCTAAAATGGGGTGGTTTTTGCTTCTAAAATGTTTTTAATTTTCTCTAAAATGTATTTTTGTAGTACATGAATGATACTCTGATTTATTTTATGAATTATTTCTTTTTCTGAGTGGGAGACTTGGTCCTAGTGAATATAACAAGCCTCTTGCTGAGCAGCTGTAATGTTTTGAAGGATAATTGCACATTAGAAATTGCAGTATATCAAAATTACTGTTTTCTTGAATTTTGAGACCTTAAATAGCAAAACAGAAACATGTGAAGATAATACATTTTCCTTTTTTTTTTTAATTTGTTTAAGGCATTCTGAAATATCTTCAAAACCTTTCAAATTACATGAGACATGAGTGTGAAGGAACTTTTATGGAGCACACTGAGAGATCAAGTGCTGTGCGTACATGTTAAAGAATAGTAATAGAAGTGTAGGTGTATATATATATAGTAGAATATATGGAATCATAGACTCATTAAGGATCAGATATGGAATAGTAACATTCCAGGCTCCAGTGGCTTCAGCTACAAATAACAGAAGCCTCTTTTGCTAATTTAGAAATAGTATTTTTGATCTGGGAGAAGTTATTGCAAAATTGGTTTGCCTCAAGGCTAAGTGAATGGGAACATGTAGTTGTTGTCTTACCTAAGGTTTGGTGGTTTTATTTTGGAGAGGAGGGGTGTGATAAACTCAATTAATTGTAACTAGCTAGACCAGAGCCCTTATAACCAAGCAATTTTTGTTTCTCAAAGGATTTTTTGATGTGTTATGACATAAGATGCTTTCCCTAAATGTTCTTTTTACCATCCTATTTCTTCTTATTTATACAGCTATCACAGTAAACTCCAGCTTGATTGAACATCTTGGCAGCAGATTTTAATTTTAAGTGCTCCTCATAGTTACCACCAGCAAAGTCCTCAAGTGAGCTAGAAGACAAGTTTTGAACAGCTTTTTTCCCCCCGTCTTACAGATAAATGCTTTCTAGCTTGAAAATACGCAATGAAATATTAAATTCAAAGCATAAACACATCAGTTTTGTTCCAAGCAATACTTACCTAGAAAAGCCTTTGGTATTAAAGCAGAAGTTAGTGTGAAGCTGCATGAGCTGCCTAGAGTCCAATATAAATACCAAATTGCAGCTGGGTCCATAGGGATGGATCTGTTTTTTCCATTTTGCTGGAAACTTTACTGGACTTACAGGTATCTGAAAAGTAAATAAAGAAAACCAATATATAATAATATTACATTGTTTCATATAATATACATGTATCTTTGTAGACATTATCATAGTGTAATTTTTTTTTAAAGTGTGTATAAGTTAAAGCTTAAGTGGATACGTCTTTCCACAAAACTTAAGGAATATGATTTTTTCCTCACCCTTCAGAAAAGTTTATGAAGATATCAGAAAAGAAAGGGCAAAAGTTAATTTGCGTTTATAATGAGAGATGCCGAGGAGGCTGCAAACCTCCAAGCCCTCTTCTCTCTTTTTTGTGGAGATAAAGAACTAGCAGGTGCTTATTGGAGAAAACTCTGCAAGGACTCAGAGATTCTGTGAAGCTACTGGAGATTATTTTCAGTTTTAAATTTTGTTTAGTTCCTCAGATCCTTGAGCAAATAGACTTTGTTGTCAAAGCCCAAATATTTTTTCTAATTTTTTTTTTTTTTAACTGCAGTCACCACATTTTATTATTTTATTGTTCAAGGAAATAAAACACAGTCTTGGAATAATTGAGGAGGAATAAAAAAAAAATTGCAAAAAAAAAAAGGCAGCACAATATAAATGTAAACCGGGCACATTTCTGCATTAGGAGCTTCATTAGCTGGTCCTTTGTGGGAATTCTTTTCAAATTGTTTAATTTCTCAATCCAAGGTTTCATTGAACTGCATCTTTACCCTCCGCAAAGTTTCTTTAATGGTGATCCCATTAATGGAAGTTAATACAGTGGAGACTTCCCTGTGTCTGGGTGGAGCAAACGTTTAATATGGGGCGGGGGAGTTTGATGGAGTTAACAGAGTTGGAGATAAACATTTAAGATGCATTATTTCTTTTATTTATTTATTCCCCTTATATTTTCTATTTATTACTCCTATATATTTCTTTACTCCTACTCTCTTTGGGATGACTTGCTGACACGTACAATGGGAAGATTACCTCTCAGTCCGTTCTCACTAAATAATATATGATTACAGCATATATTATATATTTATGCAATTAATAAAAAATAAATGAGCTTTGCTAGCCAGGCCAGGTGATGATAGACCACCAAAGGAAGCTCATCCAGAAAAGGGATGAAGGTTTTGGCAGACAGCCTTGATCAGGGACAAACCAACAGCCAACCTTTTCATCCACCCTCCACAGTAAGTAACTAGCCCAAAAAAACCCAAAATATGTATCAGGTGAACAGAAAAAGCTAAATTAAAATAAAAAACTCAACAGTTTTTGGTAATTTATTCATCGTTGGAACAAGACAAAAGTTCTTAAAAGTTTTGTTTTAAAGCAGGGGTCCTCAAACTTTTTAAACAGGAGGCTGGTTCACGGTCCCTCAGACACTGTCGGGGGCCGGGCTATACTTTGGAAAAAAGTGAACGAATTCCTATGCACACTGCACATATTTTATTTGTGGTAGTGCAGAAAACACAGAAAACAGAATGTAATATTTAAAATGAAGAACAATTTTAAGCAACAAAAATAATATTTCAATGTGGACTATGGGCCTGCTTTTGGCTAATGAGATGGTCAATGTTAGGTTCCATATTTGTCACTGCTGGTCGTAGCAAGTGATGCCAGTGTTCATCAGTTAGTCTGGATCTGATTGGAGAGTTCAGATGTTTCATTCGGGGAAAAAGTCTGCTCACAGACATAGGTGCTGCCAAAGATGGTTGCGATTTTGAGTGCGTGGTTCCTGAGATTATGATTTGTCTCTGAGGGGAGAGATGCACAGAAATGAGTAAGGCTGCTTGATTTGAATGCATCTTTCAGGGAGTCACAAGCCTGTAGTTCAGCCAATTCCATGTGGTAAATCGGATCAACAGTTTCAATGTCCACAGAAAATGGGTCCCGGAAAAGCTGTATGTCCTGTTCATGGAGACAAAGCTCTTTAAATCTAATTTGAAGCTTCTTTTGCACCATCTCTAGTACATCCATACAGGTTTTGTTTGGGAATGCAACTGCTGTTTTTTCTGCAGACAGGTTTTGAGTTGTGGGGACATGGCAGAAGTTTTCCTCCTTTACTTGGTTGATGAGCAGGTCTAATTTGGCTTGAAATGCTTTCACATGTGAATACAGATCACAGATGAGCTTCCCTTTTCCTTGAAGTTGGATACTGAAGTTGTTGAGTAGCTCTGTTACATCTGTCAGAAACACAGGGTGTCGTTTCCATTCTGCATCTTTGAGCTCTGGTACCTCTTTTTTTTTAGAAAGCATAAAATCATAAACCTGTGGAAGTAAGTCACAAAATCATTTCAAAACTCTCCCTCGACTCAGCCAACAGTCTTCTGTGTGGTGCAGAATATCTTCATAGGCAATAGTTAGCTCAGACAGAAATTCCTGAAACTGTCTGTGGTTTCGTGCATCAGCTCTAATGAAGTTAACACAAGAAACCACAATTTTCATTACAGAGTCCAGCTTCACAGTGCTTGTTGGTGGATGATGCAGTGTATGGCTATTGGATGCGAACGGTTCCGTTTGTCCATCTCTTTGTTGATGCGTGCAACCACTCCTTTCATGGACCCCACCATGCTAGGAGCACCATCAGTTGTCACACTGAATAGTTTACCCCAGTCCAGCTCCAAATCATCCATAGTTTGGCAGACTTTCTCATAGGTATCCTCTCCTGTAGTTGTTCCTTTGATGCTTTTCAGTGCAGCAAGCTCCTCTGTGACTTCGAAAGAATCATTTGTCCCACGAATGAAAATTAGAAGTTGTGCAGAATCACAAACATCATTGCTTTGGTCGAGTGCCAATGCTTCCACCCACCAATCCCTGGCAGGGGTGGGGGGTGGGTGGGGAGGTTCTGTAAATATCAGCGGGCTGAATTGGACGAATTGAAGACCCTGCGGGTCCAAGGTTTGAGGACCATTGTTTTTTATTGGTTATCAGAGAGTTGTACTCAGAAAAAGCAAACAGGTATAGAAAGGAGTAAAAGTGAAAGTCTATCAGAAAAGTCTGACTGGTCAGACATTTCAGTGAATTGAACAATACTATAAAAATAATCTGGACCAAAGTTTCTGATGACAGATTTTAAATGGGACTGAAAGGAATGAAGTGTTTCGTGCCCACATCTTACATACCTTTTCTATTCTGTTTTAATCTGCTTTCTTAAGTAAATTCTGACCATTTTGTGGCTGAGGATGATTTTATTTAAAGTTGACCAGGGAAAGGGCTGATATTCAAGAACAAAGTGGCTGGTAGGGGTTTCCTGGAAGAAAAACTTGTTCCTTAATTCATGATGTTCTATGACTGCTCCGTGAATGAGGCAGAAGACAGTGGAAAGGGCAGTATCCCCCACTCTGTGGATTGACCCATGAGCTATGTAAAGAAATCAGAGTTAATGTAAGCAGGATAGATGTTAACACATGGCATGTGCCTGACAGGATATCTCTGTAGTCACTGTGCTTCTTAAAATTCAACCTTCGTTCCCGTTATACCAGCAAATCCATCCTGAAGAGACACCTATGTATCCATTTACAGATCTTTTCTTCTGTGCAATGTGGTTCTCATCTGAATCCACAGACAGGATAATTTACATTCCTTCCATTTGTGAGTTTGAAATTAAAAGCTTAAAGAAAGAAGGTGAATTTACGAAAAACATTAAGGGGAAGAGCAGCAGGAGTAGCAAGCAATGCAGATACTGGCTGAGGTTTGGAATCATTTCAGAGATAGAATTGTGAGTTTGAAATGACATGAGCATTGAGCTGAAATTGCCGAGATGTTGGCATTTAAGATGACATCAGCAGTTTTTTGAAGGGAGGGAAATTGGGTTACAGGTGGCTACTATTGAAATACAGTGAGAGGAGAGATTATTGAGAGCTTGTGGAAGAAAACGGAGAACTGTAAGATCTACAGGAAGTCTGATGTTGTGTTCAGCCTGGGGAGGATCATTCAGTTGAGTGTGAATGTGTTGGAGCATTGTACAGAGCTCAGGGCTGTCAGCAGAGAGGGAGGATTTGCTGAAGGCACCTGTGATGCAGTTGGAAGAAGCTGAAATCACTGCAGGTGCTTCCATCTGAAAAATATTCTCTCTTTAATCTGTTGATGCTGCTTTAGTGGCTGGTAAGTTTTCATCCATTTTAAATGCGAATACTGGATCCAATTCAGATCTTTCAGGGCACTGAACAGCAGTATCTTAGGTGTTTTATGTGGAGTTTAGAGTTGTTTGGGGAGTTGATAATATTGATGGAAAATATCCAAAACTTGCCAATTTCAAGAGAATTTATAATATTCAGTAATATTTTTGATCCAGAAAAGGTGTTGTGGTGGCAGTGGTTACAATCTTTCAGTCCTGGTTTCACAAGCATCAACTTCTCAATGTAAGAAAAACCTCAAAACATGAGAAATCCTTGGGAGGAAAGCAGCAGGAGTGTGTTTGTGTAAAAAGAAAAATCTTGTTCAAAGAACAAACTATTTTTTGACTCTTTTTTTGAGGTAGGAGTGTGAAAGTGAGCTCAGGAGCTGCCCCGCAGTGAGTTTATCATTTGAGGATTGCTCACATGGCAGGGTCACAGCCAACCACAAGCACCACTGCAGGCACATAATAGCAATTAAACCCACAAAAATACCCGCAGACACAAACACTGACTCCTGGGGTAGGAAAGCTTCAGGCTCTGCCAGCTCATAGTGCCCCTTCTCACTTTCTGCTGGAAAATCAGGAGTTGGTCCAATTGGGCATCATTTGTGAAGAAGCCTTTTATCTAACCATCATTTATCATAGTCCTGTAAATCTCTGCAGGCTCTGGTAGCACAAATGTTCCCAGCTAGCTTTACATGGACACATGAGAACGAATCCAGAGCTAATAAGCACCAAACTTTTCTGTACTTGCTGGAACTGATCTTCAGCATCTTGGATGTCCAGCACTAATTATAGAGAGAAGAAGAGGCTGAAAGCCCTACTTATACGTTACGTGTAATAGAGACTAGGACAGATGTTGTGTGGAGTTTGATGGCTGGTTCTTTTTGTGTGGTGTTTTTGGATTTGGTGGTGGTGGTGGCTTTTTATTTCCTTAGGGAAAACGTTGGCTTTTTAATTTGTACTTACCTTGAAACTCCCTATTAGTTAGGGATAGAGTCTGGTTTTGTCAAGTTCTACAACAGTCATAAATTAATTGGAGTTGCAGTCTGTAGTAAGGAAATCGTTTTCCCATGCTCCTGTATGCAAATAGCTTGATGTCTTCAGATGGGAACTTTGTCAGACTTGAAACAGTTTTCCTGTGTCACAAGCTAAATTGCAAATCAAAGGCACAACTCAGCATCAGATTTAAAGGTGTCATCCCTTTTTAACCAAACCAAAATAAAATTTACAGAACCTCAGTGGTTCAGACTGGAAAGGAAGGGAACTCTGAGATCTCCAACTCTCTCCCATGGGCAGGGACAGCATCAGCCAGATTTAAGATGATGAAAGTAATTTAGACCAAAAGTAATCAAGGCTGAAGTCTGGTGTGTATGATAATCTTGAGTGTAAACTTTTTGAGATAACATCTCTCTCCTGAGCTCATTCTGCAGTACAATACAATTAGGTGCTATTTGTACCTGCTCTGTAGAAGCCAGTGAAGGGTGTTAAAAATGTACAGTGGTTAATATGGTGATTTGAGTTTTACATTTCCCTAAACCATTGTCCATCCTACTCATTCACTTTCCAGCTAAATACTGTAAATGAAAGTAAACAATATTTTTTCAACAATATCTTTGTGATAGTCATCAATAAACCAGAGCTACACAGTGGCAATAAAGGCCACTTATTCCTTAGGGACCATTAAATTATTATTTAAGTTAACTTTTAACTTGCCCTGGGGAAGTCTTAATGTTCTGGTAACTCTTAATAGGTGAAATAATAAAACTCTCCCTGTTTCCTGTGTTTGGCCCAGGATGTGTAACCACAGGAACACAACCTCAGGATTGTGCTCAGAACTGTAAATGCCAAACAAAAACGGAATATGCTTATAAATTTTGAAGGAGAGAGGGCAGAACAAAAGCTACCACTTGTGATTTCTGGTTTTAGAAAAAATAAAATTAAGTTGGGTGCCAGGTTTTACTTTGCACCAAACATTATCTACCAATACCTTAGTAATTTCAAATCCCTGAGGCATTTTACTCTTTAGCCTTGATTGACATATCATGTATGGATGAAAATGGTTTTTGTCATTAGGGCAGAAATGATGAAGGATGCCTGAAACAAATCTGTTACATTATACTTTTCTTTTTACTATGTGGTCTTTATTTATTCCTTTTTTAGAATTTAACATACCATTTTCTCTGGTAAAGAGATGTCTCGACTAAAGCATCAGTCAACCACATCATTGAATAACTTCAGGTGCTTAGAGCTTTCCCACCTCAAAACCTGTCAGCCAACAGTCATGAAATCAAAAAAATCATTAGAAGTCATCCATCCCAGTTTGATAATTTAAAGTAAAACCATCTTCCAACCTTATTTTCCACATACAATTTTCTTTTCCATTTATTTTCTTCACTTGCTATTTGTCAACCCCCGTGCTCCTTTCTTTTAACAATTAGGCTGCAGTAAAGTATCAGTCACTAATTGGTTTTAATAGATAGATGGGGACCTACTGAGGAGAATTCAGAAAACATAAACCAAACGCCACTAATAACAGAGCAGAGCCTGGTTTTTCGGGTTTTGTACATTTGTTGTTCCACAGGGCTTTTGTATAACGTGGTGGTCTGGAAAATTCAATGGCATTTTGGTTTTCAGTGTGTCTGAGTGAAGTGGATGTGGTCTAGCCAGGATCAGCAGGATTTCTGATGGATGCTGGTTCCACTGATAGGTCTATAGGATAAAAACAACTGTATGGAGACAGCTGTTCCAATGGCAGCTAATAGCACAGTCTAACCTTATGGTGGCCTACTGATTCCAGATCAAACGTGATCTCATTAGGTCAGGGGTACCGCAATACTCTTCAATAAATATGAAAGTAGATGCAATGAAGATGAAAAAAAGATCAGATGCATTAGGTAGCAAAGCAGTACTGCTACCTTTGAGAGGATTAATGAGGTTTGCTCCTCTGTTGTCATCTGTGAGCTGTGGAAAACTGGATATCTATTTTCTCCATTTAGAGTCAGTAACATCTTGTGCAATATTGACATTTATATATCTGCGCATGTATTTGTGTATGTGCATCATTATGTGAAGTAAAACTAAATTACAGCTTGCAGCTTCACAGATTGTTACAGCGCAAGGGGCCAGATACCTGTGGTGTGGTTTCAGAAAGGACTTGCTGATTGTAAAATCAATATGCAATATGAAGATTTTACGGGAATCCGTTGTACACTTGGTTTAAAGAGATTAGCACAGTCTGGGCAATGGTGAGTTTGTGATTTGTTCAAACCCATTGTATGGGGTTACAACAGACAGTAGACTTTTTTGTAGCAGTTGAACACTAAATCTGAAATCCCTGGAATGTGAATGCATGTGTCCTATGCCCATTGCCTAAGATGGCTGATATGGGCATCCAGCAGCCAAGTGCTGATGGTAGCAGTGCTATGCCTGCTTCCAGTCTCTGTTCTTGAGATTAAGTATCTGCAAGATGAGTGATTTTTCTTATCCAACTTGCCAAATAATTTGGTTCACCTAAGTAAGTTATTATTGTTTGTTGATACCTACTCTATCCACATCCTTTTTGGTTGCTTTGCCGGAGCATTTTTCCTTATTTGGTTACATGCGCACTCTTGAAGGTTGCTGATGAGGCAAAGAGAGGGCCAGCTCGTGAATGATTGATACAAAATAAGCATTTACACTCTTTAATGTATTACAAGAAGGAGCTTTAATAACAGAGTAGTTACCAGAAGCTGCGCTGAAGCCTTCACAAGAAGCTCAAAGGAATGAAACGTAATGTGCCATATCCATAGTTGAAATGTCATTGCTGCTTAAAGTGCAGCACTTACACCCAGAATGCTCTCTAATCCATTTTAAATTGAATATGAATACTTCAGTGCTAATGCCATCTTTTCTCATCAGCGTGTTGGGCTTTTAAAAACACAATCACTGATCCTATAAAAGTGCCACTTTTCTGCCCGAGACTGCTCCCAGACATGGTTTTACATTTGCTCTGCCTATATGTACTTGCTGGAAAAGCATTTTACATTTGGTAATGGCACGGGGGTCGATATAATAAATAAAAACTGCAGGTTGGGGTTTGCTTAGTGGAGCAGAGAGGGCTTGGTTGCTATAGACAGAGATTTTAGGGTTTGGACCTTTCTTCAGCTACTAAATGAGAATTAAAAAAATGTTCTTGTGCCCAAGCACTGCCCCACCTCCTCCAGTTCTCAGGAACTGGGTCCCTGAGAAATACTCATGGATGTTGAGATTTATGATCAAAGTGAGCTGGCTCCTGTCTCATGAAATGTCATTATTGGTTTTGTGACACTTCCCATAAATTGATCTTCCACTGCACTTAGCTGAAACCATCCTAAAAACATCAAGGTGATTAGTTATGTTCTTCCTTGTTTTTCAGGGACCTCAAATTACATCGTTGCTTCTCATTTCACAACAGCTTCTACCCTTTGCAAGAGTTTCCATTATTTTATGCGTCACACAAGTCAAGCTGATTAGCAAAACAATATTCTCAGCCAGCCCTAATGACTGTTCAGGTTCAGAGTGTTTGGTCTCTCTGTAAACCATCTGTACATTAAAACCAGCTCCTGTAAAGCAGCTTGTGAACCTCAATTCTTGGGCAGTTATGCCCTGCAGAATTCATTTCACACTATTAACATGAAGCAGACAGAGCTATTGAATATGATTTTAAAACATGCATCTCAGTGAGGTATCTGCAAACTGAGGATGCTTGTTGTATGTGGATTGTTTTAGATGACCTTTGAGGTCCCTTCCAACCCAATACATTCTATGATTCTACATGAAAACCAGTTTAGTGAAAGTATCTGAGCAATCATAGAATCATCTTCTAGTTCAAACCACTTGCAAGCAGAAGAGACATCACTCACTAAACCAGATTGCCCAAAGCCCTGTCATCTCTGTGACCGTAATACCTGGCGTCAACAGGTTTGAACCTGGGATCAACAACCTTGGTTCGAATCATATTTGCTCATTTCTGTCCTTTTTTCATTTATATGGCAAAGAATTTTGCCAGTGAGGTGCTCTGGATCAAACAAAGTATTATTAATCCTAATTACACCATGGGTATTGCTACAACAGGTTTTTATTTTTACTAGAGTAATGATGGTGAGTGATGGAGGATATAATAGATTTATGGCTGCTTATGTCCTGGGAGCAGAATAGAGAAAATTCATACCTGACCTGAGGGAGTTTTCCTGAGGAACCTCTAAAAGTGTGTAAATATGTGTAGCCCATGACTGTGTGTCCTTCAGCCATAATGATGTAGATGGAAATGTAGTTCGAGACACAAATTCAGTATCCTCCTTCAAGAGATGAGTTTGCCCTGGTTGATGAGGACTGGGCTAGGGATAAGTTGAGCAAACTGGATGTACACAAATCCATGGGCCCAGATGGGATGCACCTGCACATGCTAAGTGGCGCATTGCATTAGCTAAGCAGAAGTCATTGCTAGGCCGCTCTCCATCACCTTTGCTAAGTCATGAGGATCAGGAGAGGTGCCTAGGGGCTGGAGGATAGCAAATGTCACTCCCATCTTCAAAAAAGGAAAGAAGGAGGACCCAGGTAACTCTAGACTGGTCAGCCTCACCTCCATCCCAGGAAAGCTGATGGAACAATTTATCATAGACGCTGTCTCCCAACATATCAAGAACAGGAGGGTCGTTAGGGACATTCAGCATGGCTTCACAAAGAAAGTTGTGCTTTTATGAGGGCATAACCAAGTGGATAGATGAAAGCAGGGCAGCATGTGGTCTAGCTTGACTTCAGTAATGCATGAGACACATTCTCACATAGCATCCTCGCAGCCAAACTGAGGCAGTGTGGACTAGATGATCGGGTAGTGAGGTGGATTGTGAACTGGCTGCAGAATAGAAGCTAGAGAGTGGTGGTCGCTGCAGAATAGAAGCTAGAGAGTGGTGGTCAATGGGACAGAGTCTAGTTGGAGGCCTGTATCTAGTGGAGTGCCCCGGGGATCAGTGCTGGGACCAGCCCTATTCAATCTATTCATTGATGACTTGGATGAGGGATTAGGGTGCCCTGTCAGCAAGTCTGCTGATGACACAAAGCCGGACAGTGTCACGTACAACCCAGCAGACTGTGCTGTCATTCAGCAAGAGCTGGACAGGCTGGAGAGCTGGGCTGAGAGAAATGTAATGAGGTCTAACAAGGGTAAATGTAGAGTCTTGCATCTGGGCAAGAACAATCCCAGGTACCAGTCTAAGCTGGGGACTGATCTGTTGGAGAGTAGTGTAGGAGAAAGGGACCTGTGGGTCCTGGTGGCCAGCAGGATGACTATGAGCCAGCAGTGTGCTCTTGTGGCCAAGAGGGCCAACAGTATCCTGGGGTGGATTATAAGGGCAGGGTTTAGCAGATCAAGAATGGTTCTTCTCCCCCTCTGCTCTGCCCTGGTGAGACCACATCTGGAGTATTGTGTCCAGTTCTGGGCCCCTCAGTTCAAGAGGGATGCGGAGCTGATGGAGTGAATCCAGCGTAGAGTAATGAGGATGATGAAGGAAGTGGAGCGTCTCCCTTACGAGGAGAGGCTGAGGGAGCTGGGTCTTTTTAGCTTGGAGAAGAGGAGACTGAGGAGTGACCTCATTGATGTCTATAAATATGTGAGGATGTGTGTCAGGAGGATGAACCCAGGCTCTTTTCAATGGCATCAAGTGGTAGGACGAGGGGCAATGGTTGTAAGCTGGAACGTAAGAGTTTCCACGTAAATATGATAAGGAACTTCTTCACAATGAGAGTGATGGAGCACTGGAACAGGCTGCCCACGGAGGATGTGGAGTCCCTGTCTCTGGAGACATTTAAAATCTGCCTAGATATGTTCCTGTGTGACTTTGTCTAGGTGATCCTGCTGTGTCAGGGGGATTGGAGTAGATGATCTTTTGAGGTACCTTCCAATCCCTAATGTTCTGTGATTCTATGATTCATGTCAGCTTGTGGGGAGTTTTAGTGTCCATCCTCTCCCGAGTTACCTGCTTGTTTGGGTGTCTGGCTGCCCTGTACCTCTCATGCCATCACTGGGCTGTGAAGTGTGTGTTACTCTCCTTTGTCCTTAGCTTAGTACTAAACCCTTATTCAGTGCATAGCTGCAGTGGGCATCAGCTCAAGTGCAGATAAATTGTTTTTCCAGCCTCATATAGCTCCTGGGTACTTGGACCACTGAGAATCAGTAAAGCCAACGAGCAGGCAAGCTGACTGACCTAATGACTGGTGCACCCCAATGTGTCATGAGGAGAAAAAAGATCCCTGCCAGGGTCTGTAGCAAATGACCAGTATGATAACAACATCTGGGTCCCAACCTGCATGGGGCTCCCCTCGTGGTTGCTGTACAAACGGCAAATGAGAAGTAGCTGCTGCTCTGCACAGGTCAGAGCTAAACCAGAGCAGATAAGAAACAAGAGTGACAAGGGGAAGAGAGGTGAAAAGCTCTGTTCAGCTCAAACCAGGTTTTTGGCAATGCAAAATACGTAACTTGATGTTTCAAGACTGTTCATTTCTCCGTTGATAACACTATTAAATACTTAAGAGTTATATAATTTAACATTATAAAAATGCTTGTTTTGACTTGGCTGCCAAGCTATGAAAGTGAATCCAGGTTATTCTTGGATTGCATAGATGACAACTTCCTCCTACAAATGATAGAGGAACCAACAAGAAAAGGTGCTATGCTGGATGTCGTTCTCACCAGCACGGAAGGGCTGGTGACCAATGTGAGGCTCAGGGACAGCCTTGGCTGTAGTGATCATGAAGCAGTTGAATTTAAGATCCTCAGGGCAACCAGGAGGAAGTTTTCTAAGTTTATGACCCTGGACTTTAGACGTGCAGACTTTGATCGCTTCAGGGATCTGCTGGCCAAAGTATCATGGGATGAAGCCCTTGAGGAAAGAGGGGCCCAGGACAACTGGTCAGTATTCAAGGATCACCTCCTCTGTGTCCAGGAGCAATGTATACCAACAAAGAGGAAAGCAGGGAAGAATGCTAGGAGGCCTGGCTGGGTGTGCAAGGAGCTCCTGGACATGCTGTCACACAAAAAGAAACTCTACAATCAGCGGAAGGGAGGACAGCTAGAATGGGGGGAGTATAAGGAAGCTGCCCGATCAGCTAGAGATGTGGTTAGGAAAGCCAAGGCACAGTTTGAATTGGACCTGGCCAGGGAGGTCAAAGGGAACACCAAGAATTTCTACAGGTATATGAAAGGTAAGAAAAAGTCTAGGGAAGGTGTGGGCCCCCTCAGAAAAGAAACAGGTGGTGTGATCACAAGTGACATGGAAAAGGCTGAGGTTCTCAATGACTTCTTCACCTCAGTCTGCACTGCAAAGGCCTCCAGACACACTCCTGCAGTTAGGGAAAACAATGGAAGGGACTGCAAGGAAGAACTGCCCATCATAAGTGCAGATCATCAGTGTCATTGATGAAGATGTTGAACAAGACCGGCCCCAGCACCGATCCCTGGGGGACACCACTAGTCACAGCTCTCCAGCTGGACCTGGCACCATTGATCACCACCCTCTGAACTCTATCCTGTAACCAGTTCCTAACCCACCTCACTGTCTGCTCTTCCATCCCACACTTCCTCAGCTTGCTCACTAAAACTTCATGGGAGACAGTGTCAAAGGCCTTGCTAAGGTCAAGGTAGACCACATCCACTGGTTTCCCTGAATCTAACCATTCAGTTATTGCATTATAGAATGCTATCAGGTTAGTCAAGCAGGACTTCCCCTTCATAAAGCCGTGCTGACCACTCCTGATAACCTTCTTCTCTTCCAAGTGCCTTGAGATGCCCTC
>VXBP01006548.1:1628-19318 GCA_013400115.1 Rhinopomastus cyanomelas | reverse complement strand
CCTGAGATTACCTTCAGGAGCTCCTTATTCAACCATGCAGGTCTCCTAGCGCGTCTACCTGATTTTTTATTCAGGGGAATGCACCTAGCTTGAGCCTGGAGGAAGTGGTCTTTAAAAATCAGCCAACTTTCCTGAGCTCCTTTCCCCTCCAGAGCCTTAGCCCATGGGACTTCTGCAAGCATGTCCCTGAAGAGCACAAAGTTAGCTCTGCAGAAGTCCAGGGTCGCAATTCTACTGGTTGTTCTCATTCCACCATGTAGGATACTAAATTCCACCACATCATGATCACTGTCCTCAAGGCTGTTCCCGACCTTAATGTCCTCAACTAATCCTTCCCTATTAGTTAATACAAGGTCCAGCAGTGCACCTCTCCTTGTTGGTTCCTCCACCACCTGCATCAAGAAGTTATCGTTGATACACTGCAAGAACCTTTTGGACTGGCTGTGCCTGGCTGTGTGAGTTTCCCATCCTCCTAGATGTTCTGCTAACTCCTTCCTCATGCCAGTGGTTCGGAGACACTGAGGCAGCAGCTGCCTGAACCTGCAAACTCCTATCAGGCTGTGGCACTATAAGCCTTCTGCAAGCTCTCCAGAAGCAGTTTTTTATCCAGTTTCTGCTCTCCAGCACTTACCTTCCCATGGATGCTGTATTTTCTTTTATTAAAATGGATGCCTTGGCTCTGTACTCGGTTATTCCTTGAACATGTGGAGGATGGCAGGCAGGAATGATTCATTAGGAAGGTTTTGCAAGAGCCTATTACCCTATGCCAGTTTTTGCTTAAAGAATGGAACATAATTTTGTTTTTTTAAAGGAGCCCAGGAAGCCAATTAATTTTTTATCTGTTTATTATTGTTTCACCTTGAGATGGGAACTACAGGTACTTTGATAAATGAGTGCAAAAGTTTGGCTTCAAAATCATCTTTTTATGTCTCTGTGGTGTTTGGTGTTTTGGTTGGTACCTCATAACTTCTCCAAGTCAGGCTATATCCCAATGTTTCTTATATGAACAGCACGATGAAAGGGACTGTTTCTCCTCTGTCTTAATTTAGGACCAAAGCTCTTGTCTTAACACTGTGATAGATCAGGCCTCAACCCTTTTACAAGTGGTATCACACACCCTGCAATTTATTACATGTTTGCCTTCGTCCTTTTGTTTTGGGAGAGCTGTTTCTATTATTAAAGAAACTTCACAATGTGTTTTTCTTCCCCAAAGTACATTTATTGTGGAACAGATACAGCACCCATTGCTTGGATGGATGTACAGGTGTTTATAAAAACAACAGTTTCCAATAGTTGTTTAGTTTTTAAATCATGTATGGCTTTCAACAGCTCTGAAATTAATTAGTCTTTTTATTTATTTCCTTTGTTATTTTGGATTTACTGTCTGAAATGACAGAGCTGTTGTCAAGTTGGCAGTTGTGCTTTGCCCTTCAATCGGGTACCTCTCTGTCATAACAGGTACTTCTGATTTTCTGTAGCTATTAGTCTAATAAGTATTCCTTGAAATCATCCTGGCCTAGTGGTAGTTAGCACAAGGTTTGTGGAATTAGCAGAATGAGTGCACATGGGCAGAAGAAGAAATTCCCATCTAATTACAGTCTGAGAGATGCAGTAGACCAGGTTATATCATATTTACTATCACCATGGAAGAAGCATGGCAAAAGCCATTTGCAACAATGATTTTCCTCTAGCCCCTATTTGCAACAGGCTTCTAACAAACTACACTCAGAGAATGAGTTTTCATTTTGAAGTCTAAAAAATGAAATGACATCTCAACAGCAGTATCAGCTCCAGTGACCTCCAGATTGCCCGTCACATACAATCAGTCCCAGAGCACCTGTCACATTTGGGGATTATGTTAGGAAAAATTGTCATAGCGTCAACACATTTAGCACATGAAACTTTTCTGGTAGTGTCTTCTCTTGTTTTATGTCCCCATCATTCAACCCTAAAGCACCAAAATTCCAACAAATGCATTGGAAGTGGAGTAGTGGTGTTCACTAACAGAATGCTCATTTCCTTTAAGTACTTCCATCCAGCCCTAAAGAAATAATCACTTTACAGAAGCTAATAAAGGATGGATTAAACTACAGCTTTGAAGAACTCATCTCAAAAGGGCCCAAAACCCACTGTCTAAAAGCAGTATTATCTGTATTAGAACCTGAAAAATTGCACCAACAGATCTAGGTCAGTGCATTATATGGGGAAACAATAGAACTGATGTCAGAAATATTACCCAAAATCAGCCTCTAGTAGTCTTGGGGAGATTTAAGTCATCAACGTTTTCATTTGAAGGGTTTGTGGCGTGACTGTATGTAAATCCATACTCTCCTTTTTGACATTTGGCTCACAAGGGACAGTTGTACTTGGTGTTCTGTCTCAAACAAAACCAGCCACAGTAGAGGCTCTAACATGTTAATTGTAAGAAAACTGAAAATTAATATTTGTATTGCACATGTATATCAATTCAAGTTTCCTTTAGATAGGACTTCTGGGTTTTGTGGTGTGTGGAGCTGCAGCAATATGTTGTGAGCCCTGTGAAATCCCTACCCAGTGCATTCCTCAAAGTGCCTGAGTTTTCTCTAATTGAGAATGCCTGAGTAGATCGATCAAATCAGTGGCCTGGAGGAGTCGGGGCCTGTAAAAGTGATTTTCACTTAGAAGATGATTTCATTAAACTTAATAAAACAACTCGAGCATCAATATTACTAAGTGATGTTTAGACCATCCATCTAGTCCATGCAAATTAATGTTTACTCCAAGCATTCTGTCCCAGAAACCTGTTGCCCATTTCACCTGAAAGAGCTCTGTAGGGAAGACTTTGAGAACATGATGTTGCTGCCCCATACTCTTAAGGATTTTTAGCCAAAACACTTGCATGACCAGAAGTGTTAACTCTGACTTGGCATATAATCATCTTTCACAGATATTTCCTTTGAACTTTCCCAAGCTGTCTGTTGAGCGCATACGAACTCACAAGATCATCATTTGGTGACAAGGACTTCTGCATCTAAACCACATTGGGTGTGACAACCTGTCTTCTTTTGTGGGTTTTTTTTTCCCATCCTCTCTTCATTTGATCTTCTTCGTTAATCTCTTGAAAGAAACAGTGGGTGACTCTACCTCTCTACCTTTACTCATCTTCTCCATGTGTGGTTTCCTAGGTCTGGTCATCTAATGCATAAGAACATCAGGTTACCTCAGTGTTCGTGATTACAGAAGTTCTTCCATACCTTTGATCATCTTTATGACATCTTCCCAACTAATTTCTTTCGTTTTATAAGCCCTTTCTCTGCCTGTGTTCCAACTCACTTGTCAGACTCTGGACATCTGCACTGCTTTGTACTGTAGCTGCTGTAACTCGTGAGTTAGCTGAGCACAGCTTATGTTTTTGTGGTGGGGCTGACTCTCTCTGGTCACTTGCTGTATGTGACAGGTCAAGCTTTATGTAATTTTTAATGTTTTTGCTCTCTAGTTTGGCAAACTATTTTCCCTTGCACTAAGAGGGTTTTCTAGGGCTAGTTTTCTTGCCCTACAACTCAGAATCAGTCGCTAGACCATGATTTTTACATGGTACTGCTGTTGAAGTACCAACAGTATTGTCCATAGAGAGTTTCAAAATTAAAGCCATTAACTCCTTCCTCCAAAACTCTTAGAAAAGAGGAAAAGCAAGAGCAGGGCACTGTTCGATATGTCTTAAATGTTAATTCCCCGGTCTGGAAGGTAAAAGCCCAGCAGGCTAAACCAGGAAGATGAGGTGTTAATCATGTGTAGACTCATGACAGATGGTGGTAAAAATCTTTTATGAAGGGCCCTGATGGTGGGGAAGAAGAATCAACAGTGACGAGGTGGGTATGGACAGGGTTTATAAGCCCTTTCAGGATCCTCTGAAAGCCTCTGTATATCTTTAAAGCTGTTTTTCCTTGGAAGAAACCTGGGAAATGCTGCAAATACACTATTTTCATTGATGTTTATATTTTTTTTTATATTTATATCAGTGATCTAAAGACTTGTGGATGTAGCCCATTGCACTGGTGTCTACAGCAACAGACATCATCATTGGTGTGAAGGTTTGAAGCCATAACATGAAATTACAGTTTTTATCTCTGAGGCTTCCCTCTCATCACTATGAAGCCTCCAGTGCCTCAGGGGGATTTGAAGGAATAGGAAATACCTGAAGCAAGTGGATTACCTAATTGCCAGGGGATGTTAAACACAGACAAAGTTTAAATCCTGAACCAAATTTTTTTGTTGTTTTTGCACTTATAACTAAGATTTCATGTTGTTTTGGCACTCTCATTGAAAGCACAGTTTGAATATATTATGGTAAGGGAGAGAAAAAGTGATAACTGGAGTGTCTATGACAAAATAGTAAAGGTTTGGGGGTTTTTTTTGTGAATGCTAACAGAAACCAGGGAAATACATATCCATCAGCTGTGTAATTTTATGGTGTACACTACTGTAAAAGATAATTAAGCATCTGAGGGGGGGAAAGAAGGACCAAAAAAAAAAGAGCTGTATAGCTACAGGAAAGCTATTTAAAAAAAAGAAAATCTATTATTCTCTGAAACATGAGAAGCTTCATTTCAGAAATTACAACAATAGCAACAGCTGGTAAGCACCCCACTATATATCCATTTCTCAAAATAGTACAGGCACTTCCAGAGAGAAAGCCAAATCATTCATTATGGAATGGCCCCAGGACATACATTTTCTCCAAGTGAACTTGGAGAATTTCCCCTTTTGCAAAGGAAAGTGAATGTGAAATACAGCAAAGAGCTTAGAACAGATCAGCAGGGAAGCTATAGTGGCCTTAGAAGACTATATGGAGCATAATATTTACAGGCAATATAGTAACTTTTGTGAGCCTGCTTGGACTTCTAATTTATTTAGAATTTTTTAAATATTACCTTAAATTTTAATTTGCATATTTCAATTTATTGTTTGTCTTTCCATANTTTAAAATATTTTTAATAAAATTGTTTCTTTGTAAGAGTGAAGGGTATTGTAATAAATTCATTCTTTGAGTACACTTAGCAGTACACAGAAAGTAATAGTGTTAAGGGACCAGAGAGGAGGAGTTTCTGTCATACATTTGATCCATCACCACAGACTGTCGCTTCTGCAAAATGACTTTCTGATGTGGAAATGTCTGGGTATAACTCATGGAAGAACAGCCAATACCCACAGTAGTGTGCTCACAATATAATAGATTTCCCAGAAGGGAAAGTACTGTTTTGTAAATTGGCAAGTTAGACACAGAACTGAGCCCTTTCAAAACTGATTTTCTCTGCTATTACTTTCTGATAATAAGACAATAAATTACTGTGCTAATTTATAATTTGGCTTCTAAAGTTGTAACTTTTGTAAGGGATTAGCAAAGCTGATGTGGAGCACTCGGCAAGGTAACAAGACTTTGCTCTTAGCTGTTTTCAAAGGGATTTGGTGTTTGATGTCTCTGCAGGGCTTTGTCCTGTAATGGTTGTCTTAGCATGTTGGAAATCTGGCTCTTTGCAAAACAGATTAACTCTGCACCTTTGCTTGACAGATTAGCTCAATAATACACGAGAACTTCGATCAGTTCACGTACAGTGCAGAGGTCTCTAATGAGCTCATTTCTAAACCCTTTTTCAATATGAACAAGAAAATAATCTCAGTTTCTGCAAAGCTTTTCCCTGTGTTCTCCTCCTGTAGAACATTGCCTTTCACTGAGATTTTCTTTTCATATT
Source organism: Rhinopomastus cyanomelas (assembly GCA_013400115.1). Classification (NCBI taxonomy): domain Eukaryota; kingdom Metazoa; phylum Chordata; class Aves; order Bucerotiformes; family Rhinopomastidae; genus Rhinopomastus; species Rhinopomastus cyanomelas. The sequence continues at coordinate 13,589 of VXBP01006548.1, read as the reverse complement.
CCAAAATATCATGTAATTGGGAACTGAGACAAGAGCGCTTCCAGCTCATCGTCCTCCCTCTCGATTTTTCCCTCATGGCAGTGCTGGCCAATATTCCCTGATATCAGGATGAAGCAATGAAATTGTGGTTGCAATACCCCATGTCATGAGTAGTGCACCAAAGTTGTGTTGATGTATATAGAACAATCAACACTTTGAAAATCTCTTGCTTTTGATCATTAGCATTGGTTAGCATCTCCAAGCAGGTCTCCAAAAATACCTACTGGCTAAAAAACCCTAACAAAACAAAACATTGTCATTGAGAATCACAGAATCATTAATGTTGGAAAGGACCTCCAAGACCATCCAGTCCAACCTGCTACTCAGTACTTCCGTTGAATGCTAGACCATGTCCCAGAGTCCCATATCTACTCGCCTTTTGAACACCTCCAGGGATGATGCCCTGGGCAATGTGTTCCAATGTTTAACTACTCTTTCACTAAAGAAATTTTTCCTAATTTTCATTCTGAACCTCCTGCAACTTGTGGCCTGTTTTTTTCTCTATCTACCCATGCGTATATGATGTAAATTTTTTTTAAGAGATGTGCAAGGACTGATGAATCAAAGTTCACCTACTATCCTTGTAGTCCAGTGACTAACTGTGGTCATAGAGCAGTTCTGTGTCCTTGAACTGAAGGTCCCAGAACTGGACACAATATTCCTGACCCAGTCTCACTATGTCAGAGCAGAGGGGGAGGAGAACCACTCTTGATCTGCTAACCACACCCTGTGGTGGGTTACAGACCATAATTAAAGATAAAGGAAAAGAAAACAAAGCAGTTAGGTCTTGATGAGGTCTTGGATAGAATTTGCCAGGCTTTCCTAGTTGCATCTCTACATTCTCTCACCGGAGCCTTACAATCATCCCAAGTGGCCATCCCCTCCCTCCATGATCTATAGACTTGCTTCTTCCTCTTAGGTTTGCCCAGCAGCATCCTGTTTAACCACATAGGTCTTCTTGCTCCCTTCCTTAACGTCATACCTGTAGGGATGCTCTGATCTTGGGCTTCAAAAACGTGGTCTTTGAATCTTAACCAACTCTCTTGGGCACCTTTACCTGCCAGTACCCTGTCCCATGGGATGTCCCCTAGCAATTGCTTGAAAAGGCCAAAGTTGGCCCTCTTGAAGTCCAGGGTTTTGATTTTGCTACGCATTCTGTTCCTGCCACATGAGATCCTGAACTCCACCATCTCATGGTCACTGCACCCAAGGCTGCCCTCAACCTTCACTGCTTCAATCAGACCCTCTTTGTTGGTAAGTACAAGATTCAGCAGAGCTCCTCTCCTAGTGGGCTCCTCCACCACTTGAATCAGAAAGCTGTCACCAACACAATGGAGGAACTTCCTGGACTGTGGATGGCTGGCTGAGTAAGTCTTCCAGCCAATATAAGGGTAGTTAAAATACCCCATGAGAACCAGGGCCTGTAGCTGTCAGGCTGTTGTCAGCTGCCTGTAGAAGATCTCATCAACTTCCTCATTCTGATCTGGTGGTCTGTAATAGACACCCACAACTGTGTCACCTGTGCCAGCCTTGCCCCCTTAAACCGCACCCACAAACTCTCAACTCTTTCTTCATCCACCCCTGCACAGAACTCCACACATTCCTGTTGGTCTTTCACATGAAGAGCTACTCTACCACCTCACCTTGCTGACCTGTCCTGAAAAGGACATAGCCATCTCTGTGATTGCCACCAGATCATAATCACACAACTGTGCACAGATTTCTAACTCCTCCTGCTCATTTCCCGTGCTGCTTGCATTGGTGTACATGCATTTCAGGTACAAGCTAAGCTCGTAAGTTGGGAGACCTTGTGGTCTTCATCAAGACCAGAGTGCTGCCCCACTGGTGCCCACCCAACAACAATCCCACCTCCCTTCAAATCTATTTTAACAGATTTATTTTAATCTGTTATCAGAATAAGCCCTGCCAGTTCCTGCCCCAGAACCCTTTTTTCCTTCTGAGATAGACCTTTCCCACATATAACTGTCAGGTCTGGTGTCTTATGAAACCAGCTGTTACCAAAGAACCCAAAGCTCTGCCTGTAGCACAGTCTTATAGCCAGGCGTTTATTGACTGAATCTTTCTATTCCAGCCCATGTCCTCACCCAAAAATGGAAGTAATGTAGAGAATATAATTTGTGCCCCAGACTCTTTCACCAAGCGTCCTAAGGCCTTGAAACCTTTCATCATTCCCCTCAGGCTATGGAGTACAGCTTCCTCCCCACCTGTCTGGAAGATCGGCAGTGGGTAATAGTCAGTTGATTTCACCAGGTTGGGGAGCATCCTAGTGATATTCTGATTTGGGCTACAGGTGGACTGAAGACTTCCCTATGATGATGGTCAACTCTGCATATTGGGCCCTCGGCTCTCTTCAGGAGCAAGTCTCCAATACCTAGTTCCCTTCTCTACTTTGTGGAGGAGGTTGTCATATTACTGGAAGACCTATCCAATTTGCGCGACAGCGATAAGACTTTCGAAGTAAGTTGCCTCTCATCTATATCCCTGTTAGACTGACTGTCTTCCAGGAGGGGCTCATATCTTTTTCTCAGTGGCACCTGGGGAGGTGAGGCAGGTAAGGGGGGTGCTCGCCTTCTGCCATGGCCTTGCATTTGCTTCCACTCACCCCTTTTACTTTGGTTTCTGTCTTCTATCTGAGAGGTGCAGGATACAAGGGCCCCTTGATTCTGGCTCTTATTTTTTCATTGTCCAGGCTGCAGAGCCTGGCTCCACCGGCCTGTTTGTATTTCAGCCTTCATAATGCTTCTGAGCCTTTCTACTTCTGCTTGTAGCCTTTCAACATCATCTTGCGCCTGTGCCGCTCGCTTGAGCAGATAATCTACCTGCTCACACTGTACACAGCTTCAGGTCAGTGAGAGGCTGTGGCATTTCATGCAGACTGTCACCTGCATACCCTCATCTATGGAGACTGGGTGAGAGGATAGTCCCGGTGAACTACACAACTTGGCCAACAGCACATTGTTTTCTGTTGGTTCTGATTCTGCTTTTTACTGGTTTGCTAAGGAGGGGTAGCAGGTGAAGGATAAAAAGCATAAGAGAAGGAGGTCTAAGTAATCATCATACAGTTGTTTTCTTTTAAAAGAGGAGAGGAGATGGCAATCACCAAACCCTTGGTGTTCTCGTTTCTGACCTGGGGTCTGTGAGTTTGTCAGCAACTGCCCAAAGGGTTTTTCTGACCTACATAGTCAGGAATCATCTTAGTTTAGATGGAGGCTGAACTGATACAAAACAAAAGCATCTCTCTCTTTCCAGGGCAACAGCAATGGAGCATATTATGAAATGAAGGCTGTGGGGTTTTTCTTTAGTGTAAAAATGTCAACCCTCATGAGCCATATAGACTTATTTCAAGGCTGTTTCAAATATGTAGGAGGGAATGTATGTTGCTGACTAAGTTGAAAGTTGTGTTTTGGGCATTTTTAAGAAAGGGCATAGTCATATACCAAATGGTGCTTATGAAGGTGACCCCAGAGCTGTTACTCCACATTGAAGGCTGGTAGCAGCTCCTTCACAGTGAGCCCATAGAAATCCTATTTCTGCATCTATTAGAGAACAGATGTCAAGTGTATGCATCAGCAGATTTACCCAGATGCCCACCATCTCAGTTGGGATGACTGCTGACCTGAGGCCTAACATCTGCCTGCTTCAGCAAAAGTGAAAGACTCCAACTTGCTTTCAGCATGTGGTGACCACCTAGGCAGTCCTGAAATGATGAAATCAGAGATTGGAGGATGAACTGGTGAAAGCTACTTGCTAAAAAAAAGGATCAGATAAGGGTAGAAGAGGGAGATTCCTTTGCTATCTTGGTTCACCAGTTGGAAACACAGGAGAGTGTTATTTTCAGCACAATTATATGCAGACGCAAGTGCTCAGGCTGCTGTTGTCTACCATAGTCTTCAGAGAAGGAGGCTGAGCCACATGATTGCTGTGACTTCGGGTGAGTGACCAAATATCATCAGTAGGTATGTGAGGAATTTTCACTTTTTTTTCTCTCTCCTGTTGGACTGAGGGGGTTGTGCATTGTTGCAGTTTGAGAACTGCTAGAATTTCATGAGGAAGAAAAGTTGTGTTGTGTCCTGGGGGACCTGTCCCCAGTTGCACAGGTCCCAGGACCCTTCCCCGGAAGCGTCTGTCTTGGGACCTGCACCTGAAAGGTGGGCTAGGGGGAGCCTATAAAACCGGGGCAGGGTCTTTGTTCACGCCCTTTTTGCGGGCTGTGGCCCTGAAGGAAGTACCCCCCTGCTAACCACCCCTCTTCTGATCCATCCCAGGATGCTATTGGCCCTCTTGGCCACAAGAGCACATTGCTGACTCATGGTCATCCTGCTGTCCACCAGGACCCCCAAGTCCCTTTCCCCTACACTACACTCCAAAGGGTCAGTCCCCAGTTTGTACTGGTACCTAGGGTTGTTCTTGCCCAGATGTAAGACTCTGCACTTACTCTTGTTATAGCTCATTAGATTTTTCTCAGCCCAGCTCTCCAGCCTGTCCAGGTCTCGCTGAATGGCAGCACAGTCTGCAGGGGTGTCGGCGACACCCCCCAGCTTTGTGTCATCAGCAAACTTGCTAACAGTGCATGCCAATCCCTCATCCAAGTCATCAATGAATAGATTGAACAGGACCGGTCCCAGCACCGATCCCTGGGGCACTCCACTAGATACAGGCCTCCAACTAGACTCTGTCCCATTGACCACCACTCTCTGACTTCTACCCTGTAGCCAGTTTACAATCCACCTCACTACCTGAAAATCCAGGCCACACTGCCTCAGTTTGGCTACGAGGATGCTGTGAGAGACTGCGTCAAAAGCCTTTCTTAAGTCAAGATAGATGACATCCACGGCTCTGCCCTCATCCATCCACCTGGTTATGCCCTCATCAAAGGCTATCAGGTTGGTCAAGCATGACTTTCCCTTTGTGAAGCCATGCTGACTGTCCCTAATGACCCTCCTGTCCTTGATGTGCCTGGAAACAGCCTCTAGAACAAATTGTTCCTTCACCTTTCCTGGGATGGAGGTGAGGCTGACCGGTCTATAGTTACCCGGGTCTTCCTTCTTTCCCTTTTTAAAGATTGGGGTAACATTTGCTATTTTCCAGTCCCTAGGCACCTCTCCTGTTCCCCAGGACCTAGCAAAGATGATGGAGAGCGGCCTAGCAATGACTTCTGCCATCTCCCTCAGCACACGCGGGTGCATCCCATCTGGGCCCATGGATTTGTGCACATCCAGTTTGTTCAACTTATCCCTAACCCAGTCCTCATCAACCGAGGCAGGCTCTGTTCCCTTCAGTAGGGAGTCTCCCATAACAATGACTCTTCTAGGTTTCTTTACAGGATTGGTCATGATGGCTGACCTGAAGCTTCCTGTCTTTTGTGCAGCTACCAGGCTCTTTGAATCCTCCTTCTTGTTAGTGACCTGCTTCTCCCGCAGAGCATCGCACCTATTCTGCAAGTGCAGTGCAGGTTGTGAACTTCCTAGGGTCGCACACTTGCTCCATTTTCATTTTCTTTTGTTCCGCCTGACACAGACCAGTACCCATTGACCCTGGTCCTGTGGGTTGCTGCATGGAGACTGAGAGACTTGCTGCAGGGAGGTCATTGGACCCTCCGAGCCACCAAGATTCAACCCTAGATCAGGTTTTGTAGATAATTACACTATGGAACTAATCAATTTCCCTTTTGCAATTTCTTATAGTTCTCAGTCTTTCCACCTCTTCCCTTAGCTCAGCCACCATGGCCATCAGATCATTGATTTGCTCCCATCTCACACAGGTGCTGTCCCTGCCATCCCCCATATTTCGTGCCAGATTCCAGCACTCACTGCAGCCACCTGCCTGAACTTCCACATGATTGTATGTGGTCTGTGTTTGGGTGGCCACTGATTTTCTACTGGCCCTTGTCTAGTAGTCACCATGTCTTGTGGTAACGGTCCTGTTCATCTTGTAAGGTTTTTGTTTTGGTGGTTATTTTTTTTTTGGGGGGTTGTTTTTTTTTTGGTCAGTCCCCCCTGTCAGCTATAATCCTCAAGTCAAAAACAGCCCGCTGTGCCCCCCTCTGCATCTCAGCACGTAGCCACACAGGCACTCAAGCAGCCGTACTCACCAAAGAGAAGGCAAGTTCAAATATTCCCTAAGATGTTCTTAAAAAGAGGGTTATTTAAAGGATGTAAATACTGTGAAACATCTTCTTAAATATTTTTGTGCAATGTGATTTTTGTAGCATATGTTTAGGTTTACATGTGATTCACCTTCGAATCAGACAGATGTGAATTCATGATGTAGTTTTAACCCAGACACAGGACATTTCTTCAGTGAATTCACCAGCAGAAAACTGGCAGAGTCCATCTAGACTTTGGAATAAGAAGAAAGGACAAAGGCAAGAAAATCTTATGTTTAATCAGCACAGATGTATTGTTGATAGGGTTCCTTATTAATGGTTTGAACAGAATATTTATTAAATCCAGCTGTACTAGTCATACTTTTATGTTTTCTTTGAGTGTGTTTTGTGTGACAGCTGTGTAAGAATACCCTCTTTTTGTCCCCAAATGCCCTTGAATTTGATAACAATTAAATAAGAATTAGTAAAAATAAGAATGAACAAATAATAACAAAAATGCATCCAATAGTAAAAACAATAAATAAAAGTAAAGTAATGCTAAATAATAATAATTACAATACTAATAATCTCTCTTTGAGTGTGTTTTCTAAAGAATCACGAGTTGAGTGACAGCTATATAAGAAAAAAATCTTTTTGACCCCAAATGGCCTTGAATTTGATGTCTAGATAATAAATAATAGGCTATAATTATGAATTATTAATAAATAACACTAAATATAAAAATTGTGTTAATAATAACATTATAAATTATTAAAGTTAATAATAATAAGTCTCTCTTCCTTCCAGCAGTCACAGTTAAATCACCAAGTACTTTATTAAAAGGAAAGACTGCAACAAAGTAAATTTAAGGCCATAGAATTCAAGTCAGTTCTTGTGGGAACAAACTACTTTTTTTTCCTTCAGTCTGTGATTAATTTTTAAATAAATGAATCTACACAGGTGGGAGACCTTAGAGGCTTCTGGTTTTATACTCCCTGAAATGTTTAAATGGAAAGGCAGAAGGTTTCCAAAGATCCAGAAATGAAAACTACTGTTAATATTGCAATTTGTTCCCCACCAGAAACTCCCATTAGCAGTGGGCACCAGCTGTCGTGTGTATTTGATTCCACGCTGTTGTCAGGACTGCTGTGATAGCAGTTATCTCACCCAGGGAGGATCATTTAAGTGTGTCGTGGAGTGAGCCCTGGGTGTTTTAATGGCATCAGTGGCATTTCTGTGCCTCTGTATCCCCTATACCCACAGCTCTACTCCTTCACTCACATAAGAGAGGAGCTCACCAACAGATCTGGCTCCACATCTTCAAAATAACCTTTGTTTTACTGCTGCTTTTTGATATAAGGTAGGCAAAGAAAAGAAAATGTAAATCTGTGATTAATGTTGCTTCACACTGTGCAGTATCTGGCTTTTAGGTGATTTTAAAGTAGCTTATATATTCATTTTGGGGGTCAGTGGAAGGTTGATTTAAGCTTAGAGTCAAGTCTTGTGACTCAAGTTGATATCCAAGTGCTATAAACGTAGAAAATACTCAAACCAGCGCTGGTGAGACCCCATTTCAAATACTGCATCCAATTCTGGTGTCTCAAATATTGGAAGGACATAGAACTGTTGAAGTGCGTCCAAAGGAGGCCACAGAGATGATCCAATGGCTGAAGCACCTTTGCTCTGAGGATAGACTGAAGGAGCTGGAGTGGTTCAGCCTAAGGAAGAGAAGACTGGGTGTACCTTATAGCTGCCTTCCAACATCTGAAGGAGCAGGCAGGCTGGAGAGGGACTTTTCACAAGGGAATCTAGAGATAGGACAAGGGGAAACGATTTTAAACTGAAGAAGAGGTTTAGATTAGATCTGAGCAAGAAGTTGTTCAGTACGAGTGGATAGACCCTGGAAGCAATTGCCCGGAGAGGCTGTGGCTGTCCCCTGCTCTGGAGGTGTTCAAGACCTGGTTGGGTAAGGCTTGAGCAACCAAGTCTGATTGAGAGTTGTCCTTGCCCATGGCAGGGGGATTGTAGTAGATGTTCTAAGAGCCCTTCCAGCCTGAGCCATTCTGTGATTGCAGTATCTTAGGAGAGTCTGGTGCACAGACTGGAGCAGCATATATAGAAAATCACTACGATGGCTTAGGTGCCAAATCTCATGTGATTAATACAGCTCATCTCATCCTTCACTCACAGCTTTGGACCAGTCTCATCAAACAAACAACAAAAAAGCCTCAATAAAAACTCATTTTAGTGTCTGAGCAGCATCTCCTGACAGTGGGATTGTAACAGCCTATTAAAGCTCAATTTGGATTCCTGTCTTAGAGCCTTTATGAAATCTGAAGACCCCGAATTATCACCAGGGACATTCTTCACCCAACAACAATGATCATATAGAGCTAATTCAATCATATTGAGTTTTCAAATTCTTGTGCAAAGGAAGGAAATTTGAGCAAAGCTTTTTGATTTATTGCAGTTGCTAACTGCCAGCAATATATATTTTTTTTCCCACCCTTCATCATTGCTGCACGAAATGGGGACTAGCACGAGACTGATCTGCTAAATGACTCAAAATGGTGCAGTGTTCCTGGACGCTAGATGAAAGCAGTGCTGATCTATTTGAGCAGACTTTCGGCGCGGATTATAGGTTGTAAATCTGGTTTATGGCATGTCTTGTTCTGTGTGATAGTGCTTTGCATCTAGACTGGTCTATTCAATGTGTCTCACATCTTAGATGGTATCTGACTCTCTCAGCCTGATGCGGTTTGTAGCCCTTTGGTTATGAGTTAAGTATAGATAGAAAAAAAGAAATTTATTATTTTAATTTGTCACTTTATGGGATTAATTAGATTCAGACAAGTTGTCTATTGAATTAAGTGGTGCCTTTGTGTAACTGTGATAAGAAGTGAGTTAGTTCAATATTAAGAAAATTTAAATATCTCTCCCTTAGGCAGTAGAAACAATGTGAACTTCTGAGGGCTCACTACACAGATTTCATGCTTTAGACATCTGCTTCGATAGCAGAAAAGCCTGGAAAAGTGATTAATACTGTGTCAAGGATTTGGGAAGTTTTTCTTAGAGTAGAGCACTTGTGACAATGGACCCACTAATCAGTTTGCTGAAGAGGTTGGTGTTGGAAATAGTAGAACAATCTGGAAAAGGTATTAGTTTTTACATCCAGCAATGTAAAATGAAATGGCATAAAACACATGGTGATGATGGGCGATAGTTGTACTTCATGCAGGGTGTGAGTTAAGAGTTTCTGGAATCTCGTGTAGGATTAATGATTTCTGGATGCTTTACCATACACAAAATATTTCTGATAAGTCTCTCTGCATTAGTTCTTTTATTAACAGTCCATTTCAGCTGTTGATAGATGGGCAATTGGGAGGCACTGAACCATATTTTGTGTAGCCCTTCAGAAGGCAGTGGCCTTAATGTGGCAATTACTTGCCGAACTCAAAGCACATTGTGTTGATGATGTCACAACAGATGATGCACAATAAAAAGGAAAAATGGCATTTGAGAGGTATTTGAAATAAGAAACTTTGGTATCAAACTGGGCATATGTAATAGTCTCTCAGGCAGTACATGAGAACTTAGCAGAGAAGGCACCATCTGTTGGAGGCTGTCAGTTTGTCTCCAAACTGCTTTGCTAACGCCCCCTCCGTGTTAAACCATGGGGGCCCTAAGTACAGCAGTCACCATAGAAATTGCATTTGCTAAACCAAAGTTTCACTAGGTAGTGAGAGAAGTTGGGTTGTTAGGTTCAATGTTACTCAGAACTACAGTTAATCTCTAAGGTGTGATGGATTGGGGTGGCCAAGAAAAGGGGATGCCTGGATGCAGCCAGCAGGGATGGTGCACAGACTGGTGTCATGCAGCAAAACACATCTCAGAGACTGCAGTGTCAAAGAAGTGAAGTCACTGATGACTGCAGCAATACTTATAACTAAAAGCAACTGAAACAATCTGCGTGCTATGAGCCTTTGTTATGTTTATAGCAGTCACTGTTAAGCAAATACCGTCACAGAGTAGCCAAACTGCTCAGGCTACTCAGGAGTGGTTTTGCCAGCACTCATTGAGTGACAAATCGAATCCAAGAATCTCCAGTTGGGAAAATGATAGGCCATCTGCTCATCATTCATTTGTGAAACCTTTTCATATTGGGATGGGAAAGATGGGATTCAGATGATTCTGATGCTACAGACATACAAATGCTTGTGTGTATTTTTATCCTTTTAGGAAATCACATACATATGTTTGTATAAACATAGATTTTGGATTTTTAAATGTAGTATTGCTGTTTAAAGTGATGAATCATAAAAGTGGGGGGAAGGCCATTTTTCTTCTTTGTAAAGTCTCCTGAGTTAATCAGCTGAATGCCTCTAACAAATCTTGGAGTATTTGCCATTGACCAGCAGCACGTTGGCATTGGCAGCAAAGGACCCTGATTGCCTAAAATAGCAGCAAGTAGATGAGTCAAGGGAATTAAGTTAAATGTGAACTACTAAGGAAAGGGACAAGCACCTTTCTTCCTCCCCACAGCTCTTGAAGCATCTCTGGAGATTACTTCCAACACAGGAAAAAAAATTGAACCAGCATAATGAAGAAAAATGATTCTTTTTTTTTGTAGAAATCATTAATATGTACAAGGAAATCTACAAAAAGCTTATAATAATGCTGCTGATTCTATGGCAGCAAATTACTGTTGTGGAGATGCATTCAATTGCCTTTGCTCAAGTACTGCAAGGCCTTAGAAATAATGCCATAGCTGTTACATTTGAAATTTCATTATAGTTCTGATTTTGTTCCATTCCAAAAGATATCTGAAAACATAACAGATACCACTTTCAGAATAAGTTCCATAGTTTTAAAGGATTAAGTCTCATTCCAATCAGATTTGAAATAAAACAGATAACAAGTTTCTGAGCTCCTGGCAAATCCCATCAAAATTAAAAACCCCAAATTTATTTTAAGCCTAATTTGAAGGATTTCTTTAGTAGTAGTAGTAGTTGACTATACATTGCAATTGCAATTAGTAATGTAATTACAATTAAAATGGATCTGAACTGGCAGTACTGGTATGAAATTGTGTGCAGCACCGCAACACGTCTTAGCATATTACAATGTCAAAGAGTTTTGCCTCTGACATTTGATATTAAATTTAGCAAGCATCTGAGAACTGCAAGAGGTTAAAATAATGACTCTTTTTAATAGGAAGTCAAATAACCACATGACTTCATAGTCCATGTCAACAATGATCCAGATTTAGAAGCTGCTACACGAGATCCTACAGGAATTTATTAAATATTGTTGCAGTTTGAGAACTGCTAGAACTTTTAGAAATGCTTTCATGAGGAAGAAAAGTTGTATTGTGTTCTGGGAGACCTGTCCCCGGTTGCACAGGTCTCAGGACCCATCCCCGGAAGCGTCTGTCCTGGGACCTGCCCCTGAAAGGCGGGCTGGGGGGAGCCTATAAAACCGGGGCAGGGTCTTTGTTTGTGCCCTTTTTGGGGGCTGTGGCCCTGAAGAGAGCACCCCCTCCACCGCCCCGGGAACGGGCCGCGGACCCGGACTGGAGAAAGCCGTGGACACTGCCATGCCCTGTACCGAAGCAGCTCCAACCGCCGCGGCAGTGTGGTGTCGCCACTGCTTGCCGCCGCACCGCGCCCGGACTGGAGAAGCAGGACTGGTGCAGAAATGCCATCATGACCTCTCCACCATGGACAGCCTTCAGCTTTGGTGAGCTGGGCTACTCCTCTTCCTTCTGGAGCTGAGACGGGGGAAGGAGAGGAGAGGAGAGGAGAGGAGAGGAGAGG
>VXBP01006547.1:0-19551 GCA_013400115.1 Rhinopomastus cyanomelas | reverse complement strand
AAAAATTTAATGAAGTATAACAAGGGTAAGTGTAACAAGAACAACCCCAGGTGCCAGCATAGGCTGAAAACTGACCTGTTGGAGAGCAGTGTAGGAGAGAGGGATCTGGGGGTCCTGGTGGACAGCAGGATGACCATGAGCCAGCAATGTGCAGGTTCCACATCAACCTGAGAAGGAACTTCTTCCCAGTGAGGGTGATGGAGCACTGGAACAGGTTGCCCAGGGTGGTTGTGGAATCTCCTTCACTTGAGATGTTCAAGGCCCGCCTGGATGTTTTCCTGTGTGGCTTGGTCTAGGTGATCCTGCTGTTGCAGGGGGATTGGACTAGATGATCTTTCAGGTCCCTTCCAATCCGTAATGATTCCATGATTCTATGATTCTAGAAAATGGCTTATCAATCAAAGGCAGACAATGAAAAATACTACAAACTTTGTGCAGTGGAATTATCCTCATCAAAGGAAATCAGAAGAGTATTAGCTCAGAAGGCAACAGAACAGCAGTATTGCTGATTCTTTGCTTTTATATCCTATCTCCAATCTGAGAGAATGAAACGAATTTGCAGCCAAGAGCACACCATGAATCAAGGAACTAGGAGGAGAAATCCAGATCTGCAAACACCTTATGTGCTTCCCTGATCAGGCACCAACTAGTGATATTTTCATGAGCAGTGCAGTAGCAGTTCCAGCAATTAAGTCCTTTGTAGTGGACAAAGCACATTACTTACAGTTGTTCTCAAATGCAAAACCAAGGCACAGAGTGGTTATTAAGGGCCAGAATTGTCCTTTATGGTGTTTAAAAAGAAAGCAGAAAGTGCACTAAAGCATTATGCTTTCATTGATTCTTTCATGTTTGGAAGCTGGCAATGCTGTCTTACCTTTGGGGTTCAGTATTGGACAGTTAAAGTAGATTGGAATCCTGTTACAATGCTAGAACAGAAGAGATACACCTTCAAAGTGCTGCTGATTTCGCATTAGTTAAGATTGAGAGGGACTACTTTTTATTATTTCTTAAGTCTGTTCGGAGGAGAAAACTATAATACTATTTAGAGTATTATACCTTAACCTGAGGCACTCATTTTTGTAAATTATGTGTCAGGCTTCCTGTTGCCTGGCCACCTAGGACTAAGTAGAGTTGACAATTTATAAGAGGCATCTGGACATTACATTGTTGTATTTTTTTCCCATAGGAATGGTCCTTCATCTGAATGGAAAACTTAATCAGAAAGATACAAGATTTACCTAGTGACAAATACAGATTGTATTGTCATATTGATTGTGTTCTCAAAAGCGGCCCAAGTGAGCTATGCGTGGCTCATAGCAGTTAGTACCACTGCTCAAGTAGTTTAATATCGAGTTTGAGTACCTCTCTGATCTCTCCTTTTCATCTTGGCAGAATAGCCACCATTCTCAGGGTGTGAACGCTGTAAAGACTACTGGAGCAAGACTGCAAGTGTAAGGGTCTCCCATGCTGTTATTTTAACAATTAAACTTGCACAACCTGACTGTACCTATTCCTTCTTTGCAAATGTCTTTCCAAGTCCTAGCATTAGAATTTTGTGATGCAGAGTTGTGTCATTGTAATTGTGGATGATTTGACTGGAAATGGAATTGAAAAGAAATTATACTCAATGACTTCTAGGCAAAGTCACCTTTGTCCTCTAAGTAAAGTGACCTCTGTGTGGAATTTGTCACATGGGCTTGTTCTGTAGACATCTCTGTTGAGAAGGAAAGTGTGGAGGTATGGAAAAATGATCCAAGTCACTATTCCTTCTAAAACTACACCCTTTGTAGCAGGACCGGTCTGACATAATAGCTTTGAGCTCTGCATTCTAACAGCATGCCTTATTGTCACTTCTGATTATCATACAACAGCAAGCCTTAGCACATGTTACTTCAGATGTTATTGGCCTCTATATGCCTGTGAGCTCAGGAAATTTTTTGTAAGTGTTTCCAGCACATTTATGTTGCTCCAAGAAAGTACAAGTTATCTCCAATTTAATTTTGCAAACATTTCATTACTTAATATTGTTAATGAGAAATTGCTGAGCTAAATGGAATCCCAGATTATGGGTTGTATAAAACTTAACATCACAAAATCTAGCGGAGTGTTTAAAAGATAACTTCTATTCTGAATGGAATAACAGTGTGTTAAAGAGATAGTGTTTGAAACCATGCACTGGATCTTCTGCAAGTGCGTAGTTTCTCAGGAGTTCGGCTGTATTCAAAACAAGCAAGACACAAAAACATCTTTATGTTTTTATTTTCAAAGTAATATATTTAAAGGAATGCTTCATGTGTTCTGGTTTTAAGATTTTATTTGTGCCTAGAATAAAACTCTGAAGAATCTGTGACAGTGAAGTTGGCAACTAGGAAAGCAGGTGTGGCCAACATAACAGATTCTGGGTAAGAAATATGGAGCATTCTTTCTTCATTGTCTTGTTACATTGGTGTTTTTACAACCCTTGATTAATCCTTAGATAAACTCATGCTGAAGATGGGCCTCAGACTGTGACACAGACATAATTACAAAAATGACCTTTTCGGTTAACCTCTGTGCATGGAGTGCAAGGTTCTTCAGCTTGCTCTCATGCTCAGATAATAGAAATCTCTAATGCCACTTCAAAAATCTGTGATTTCCCAACTGAATTCTCAATATCTGAATTCTGTCCCTGAGAACGAGATTCTAGGAAACCTGAGCAGAAAAATAGACCAATGCCTTGGACAAGGGCTAGGATACTACTGAAAAACTGCTTCTACTGCTGGGCATCCTAGAACAATCAATTAGTATCAAAGAACCAGTTGATTATTTTACTTCTCATTGAAAATACACATCTAGCTGCTTCTTTAAGATTTAAACATTCAGGTCAGCATCTTAAGAACAACTGGAAAAACTTCCTAGCAACACCTCTTCTCACTACAGTAATGTGTTGTGGGAACTCCGGTGGAGACCTGTCGCCACATCAAAGTACAGCTTATTTGTGTAGCCACAAGAGACTTCCTTGCCATAGCATAACAATATATGACAAAAATAGGATCATAGGATCATAGGATGTTAGGGGTTGGAAGGGACCCAAGAGATCATCGAGTCCAACCCCCCTGCTGGAGCAGGACAAAACTATCTAACACAGATCACAGAGGAACGCATCCAGGCGGGCCTTGAAAGTCCCCAGAGAAGGAGACTCCATGACCTACCTGGGGAGTCTGTTCTGTAGCTCTATCTTGGAAAAAAAGTCTGCAGAAAAGCAATAGGAAAGACTGTATAGTGTATCTGAGCATGAGAGAGGGAAAAAGTATAGAAGAGACTTGCATGAGATCCCAGAACTTCTAATGTCAAAGCTTTTTGAAGACATAGGTTGTATATGGTTGCCCATGGCTCGTTTTTTTTAACAGATTTATGATTTAGAACCCATCCAAAAGTAAGAGATGTTGAGCTTTAACTCTTCCCTGGAGTACTGTGTACAGTTTCAGGCTCTGTAATCCAAATGAGTCAGGGAACGACTGGAGAGTGTGCAATGGAGGGCTACAAGGATGTTACAAGGTGTTAACTCTCCTGTCAGACAAGGTTGCGAGAACTGGGCTGTTTAGTCTGGAGAACAGATGTTTAGGCTGAGAGGGGCTTCATTCATGACTGTAAAAATCTGAAGGATGAGTATCAAGAAAAAGGGTCCAATCTCTTTGACAGAATGAGGGCAATGGGTACAAGTCAGAGCACATGAGGTTCCACCTCAGCATCAGGGAAACCTTATTTACTGTGAGGGTGACAGAGCACTGGAACAGGCTGCCCAGAGAGGTTGTGAAGCCTCATTTAGAGACTTTCAAAACCTGCCTGGTAACATTCCTGTGTGGCCTGCCCTGGGTGATCCTGCTTTTGGCGGCAGGCAGGGTTTGGACTAGATGATCTCCAGTGGTACCTTCCAACCACTGCCATTCTGTGATTCTGTGAAGCAGATTCAGCCATGAGGCCAAGACTGCTTATAGCATTTGCTAATTGAAATGCCTGGATTTCGTACGGATAGACTCTCATGCAGAGTAATGAGGTGCTGAAGCTGTTAAAAAGATGCTGCAAATTTTCCAGCTGCCCAACCAGCATGTATTTTCCCAGTGATTGCTCTGTATACTAACAAACATTCTAATGACTGTTTTTCTATAATGCCAACAAGGTCCATATGCCTTTTATAGTCGTAAATGACAGTCTTAATTTTCACCTATTCTTGTTTAAATCTCACATTGTGTACATCTATTCAGAAAAGTTCAAACATAAACTGTAACAAATAATTGGCAGAACAGAATATTCTCTTTCTAGTGACACAGTAGTTTTCCAAGTCTTATTGTCAGAAGGGATCTGACAGAGAAACCAGACCAGTAAAATCAAGCTCTTCAGTGTTACCGAAAATGTCAGACTTACTGAGAAGGAGACTCCACAACTCCCCTTGGCAAACAATTCCAGAGCTCTGTCACCCTTAACACGAAGAAGTTCCTTCTCATATTGATGTGGAACCTCCTATGTTCCAGCTTACAACCATTGCCCCTCATCCTATCATTGGATGCCAATGAGAAGAGCCTAGCTCCATCCTCCTGACACCCACCCTTCACATACTTATAGACATTAATAAGGTCATTCCTCAGCCTCCTCTTCTCCAAGCTAAACAGACACAGCTCTCCCAGCCTTTCCTCATAAGAGAGGTGCTCCACTTCCTTTATCACCCTTGTTGCTCTACGCTGGACTCCCTCCAGCAGTTCCACATCCCTCTTGAACTGAGGGGCCCAGAGATGGGCACAATACTCCACATGTAGTCTCACCAGGGCAGAGTAGAGAGGGAGAAAAACCCGCTAACCATCCCATTTCCGAGCCACCCCAGGATTCTGTTGGCTTTCTTGCCCATGAGAGCACATTGCTGGCTCATACATCCTACTCTGCCCACCAGGACCCCCAGGTCCCTTTCTCCTATACGGTTCTGTAACAGGTCAGTCCCCAGCCTATACTGGTACCTGGGGTTGTTCTTGCCAGATGCAAGACTCTACACTTACCCTTGTTATAATTCATTGTATTTCTCACTGCCCAGCTCTCCAGCCTATCCAGGTCTCGCTGAATGGCAGCACATTCCACTGGGGTGTCAGTGACACCACCCAGCTTTGTGTCATCATTATATTTACTGACAGTGCACCCATATCTGTCGTCTAAGTCATCAATGAATCAATGATTGAACAAGACTGGTCGCAGCACCAATCCCTGGGGCACTCCACTAGATACAGGCCACCAACTAGACTCCATCCCATTGACCATTACTCTCTGGCTTCTATGCTGCAGCCATGTTCATGATCCACCTCACTACCCGATCATCTAGACCACGCTGCCTCAGTTTGGCTGCAAGGATGCTGTGGGAGACTGTGTCAAATGACTGACTCAAGTCAAGATAGACTATATCCACCACTCTGCCATCATCTAGCCACCTGGTCATCCCCTCATAAAAGGCTAACACGTTTGTCAAGCATGACTTTCCCTTTGTGAAGCCATGCTGACTGTCCCTAATGACCCTCCTGTCCTTGATGTGTCTGGAGACAGCCTCTAGGACAAATTTTTCTATCACCTTTCCTGGAATAGAGATGAAGCCGACTGGTCTATAATTAACTGGGTCCTCCTTCTTATCCTTTTTGAAGACTGGAGTGACATTTGCTGTCCTCCAGTCCCTAAACACGTCTCTGGATTTCCAAGACTTAGCAAAGATGATGGAAAGTGGCTTAGCAATGACTTCTGCTATCTCCCTTAGTACGCACGGGTGAGAAGGTGAATCATAAAGAGATATCACTGGAAGTACAGGATGATGCAAATGCACTCAATAAATGCACCTCAATAGATCAATAGCAGAGCTGGATTGGGGCAAAAATATATCAAGGTAGGTTTATTTAACAGCAGTGTATAAGAAAGGAGAGAGAGAGACAGAGAGAGATATCGGAAAGGAGAAATGGAAGAAGAAGTTGGTCCTAATTTTAGAACATGGAATCATAGAATCATAGAATCATTAAGGACTGGAAGTCCAATGCCCCTGCCACAGCAGGATCACCCACACCAAGTCGCACAGGAACACATCCAGGATATTGTCCTCTCTGCAAGAGGAGGTGGAGTGCTGATTTCTGGCTGATTTCTGGCATTGCTTTCCTTGGGACATGCTAAGACAACAAAAAGTCTATACAATTCTCACATGTAATTGAACTCCTACTGACCACAGATCCAAGAAGATGCTTGAAAATCCTATCAATTGCCAGTTTTCCTGTTTCAGCCTTTTTTTTTTTTTACATTTTGCTCGGTGTTGTGCAAACATAAACAATTAGATAATGTTACAAAAATATCTTCCACTCTGCATTGTGCTTACGATGATTAAGATTATAGGATTAATCTTGAAATAGATTCAAAATAATATTGTTGTTAATTTTTCATACATTATTTTGCCACTCTTCATTCTGTACAGCCAGTGCAAAGACTTTTGAAGAAAACGTTTAGTTTTAACAAATAAAGGATGAAGTAACTGAAATAAGTTAAGGGATATCACGAAGCTTTTATAATCTCTCATTTTCGACATGTACAATACACTGCACATTTCTCCTGAGCCTTTGTTACTATACTTATTTCAACTTAATCTCATTCATACCTGTCTGGCATTTGATCCTCTTCACTGGCAAGTTATTTTCTTTCATACTTAGCAAAGCATGACACAGCCCACCACTGTCATCAAGTCCATAACATATCAAGAGTGGCTTTTAAATCCCCCAGAAAAGGAGACTCCACGACTTCCATGGGCAGCCCATTCTAGTGACCTGTCACCCTCACCACAAGAAGTTCCTTCTCACATTTTTGTGGAACCTCCTGTGTTCCAGATTACACCCATTGCCCCTTGTCCTATCATTAGATGCCACTGAGAAGTGCCTGGCTCCGTCCCGCTGACACCCACCCTTCACATATTTATAAAACCCTCAGTCTCCTTTTCTCCAAGCTAAAGAGACCCAGGTCCCTCAGCCTTTACAGTCGTCCAAATCAGGATCAGTTCTTTCATTAGTTCCTTCATCTTTTCTTTGTGGCATAGTGAGGTGGCTGAATGCTTTCCGGTCACTTGGTTAGTGGGGAAACTCTGCCATCCTACTTTCTATTGCTGCAGCTCTCACAGTGCAAGTGTCATGCCACTAAAACATTGTAGATTTTTCTGCACTACAGCGTAACTGAACTGTCAATATTTGATAATCTTAGCCTAAAAGCTAAGTACAGGTGTCTTTAACAGCATTTCTGTAAGAGTATGACAAAATCACATTTTTAGTGATACCTTGTCTGAAATTAAGCAGAGTGCTTCATTGTAAAAAAGAGTAAAGGAGAACAAGAAATGTCAGCATGTTCTATAGACATACAGAATGATGAAAAATGTGTAAATGTAACAATAATGACAAAGAGTGCTGTTAACTAACAGATAACTTCGCTTATGTCTAACATCCGTGAACTACTTCCAAATACAGAAAAATGAGTCATTCATGGGAAAACACCTTATCAGTGTAAACCAGCTGAAAAAGCCAAGAAATTTCCTTTGTTCCCCTATGTTTTCTAAAACAATGATAATAAAGCTGATATCTTAAAAGCAATATTAGAACCTCTTGAATAACTTGAAACATACTATTTAAAGGTAGATTACCTTTTCACTGTGTGTCTTCTGAACAAAGAAGACATACTGGCCTTTTGTTATGATAGGAATTCACCAAAAAGATGAGCCTATCAAAGCAGCTTGTCATTATTTCACACACTTCTTCTCCCATCAACAAAAATGCCATTCTTTACAAGAAACAATGACATAAGACAAAGTATATTTTAATAATGCTATGTAATTACAAGAAAGAGTAAATTACTTAAAAGCCACATAGAAAATATCTTCATGACTGTGTAACAAAAAAGAGTAATTAGCAAGAAAATGGGATGGTGCCTTTTTGACAGACTAATGGAGTGCATGGGACTCGAGGAATACTTCTCCCACTGGAATGCATGACAAAGGCAGAATCCTTCGAATTTGTTACAGGGAAATTCAAAGATAATTTCTCAGTTATTCAGACTTGTCATATAACAACTTTGAAACTGCTCTTGTCCCTAGTTCAGATGAATTCTTTGGAAGGTATTTCTTTTGTACAAATCTCAGATACAGATAAATGCTTGCATTCCTGATCAGTTCTATTAATTTACATGAATAACTGCTTGAGAAGAATAAATTTTCAGGACTGAAATGTCTGGGTAGGTCTCAGGGGCATCTACATATATGTCAGCTTTACAGGGACCACAACCACAATCCAGGTGTAAAGAAATGGTAATGTCCTTTTATAAGTGTAACTTTGAATTCATTATTAATATACATTCTATCACACATTTACTGAGCTCCCCTGTCAAAAGAGATACCATAGGATTGCTCACTTCTACTATTAGAAAGGTGTCATGAAATTTTCCTTTTCCGTCATGGTTAGAAATCTGAATTTTCGATTTAGGTAATATTCATTTAAAATAGGAGGTCAGTCTTGCTTAGAGTGTCCTAGATTACAATTCAGAAGTGTCTTTTATTTTTATGGCAAATAACCACTCTTGCCATAAAGAATGCTATTTCTGATTCACAGCAGGCTAGCTCTTGCCTTTTTTGGATGTAATACATAATCATAACAAAATTTTATGTCCCTCTTTCTATCATCTCAACCCAGTGAATCTTAAAAGTGTTCTAATCATTTTTGGTGTTAATCTTTGAAAGCAATTTCTTCTGACAGTACTTTGTACTTTAGTAACACTATCACTCTTGTAACACTACCACACATGGTAATATTAAGTAAGAACTATCAAAGAAAATGAAAAAAAAAAGCAAGGTTGCTCATCTTTTATGAAGTTTACCCTTTTGTTGTCTATTATTCCAAAACAATATTCCACCTCATGTACCATGGTCATTCTGCGGTTATTTTAGTATTAACTCTATGAGGCATTTCAAAGTCACTGCTGCTGTACGTGTGTTCCTGAGCAACATGATATGCTGAAGATAAGATTTTTGCAAGTGTGAGATTAATTTATCAGGGATTTGACAAAAAAATTAGAAGTTTTTTACTCCTAAGGCCTTACTTCAGCAAGTCATGCATTTATTAAAGTTACCACACTTTGTTTGTCTACGTTCTCTGGGGAAAAATATATCAATTGAGTTTAGAGTGTGCTGCATCTGATGACAAGACGTGTGTTGTCCAATTACAAGAAATCTTACAAGAACCATCAACAAAATTCATAAACAGAGCAGTGATGATGAACGAACTCCTTAAGTCTGAAATATGAGAGTACTACAGAGCTATAAACAACAAAAAGCAGTTACATTACAGAGCCCAACCCAACTGACAGACTGCATCTAAAAACACCATGCAAGAAATGTAAGAAAATATTACTCATGTTTTGCAATGGTAAAATCAAATCTAAGCAAGCACAATAAAGAAGTTTGTAATCACGTAAGTTGATTGTCATTCCAACACCAGACCATTAATTTTATGCAGTGAAGCCCAAGATGGATTTTATTTTTCAGAATAAGCGAGAAGGAAATCGCCATAATTTGCATCACATCTGGTTTTTGAAACCTTGCAGCTGTATCTTCTCGGCTGCCTATGAAATGTCCAGTATTTGCCTTTTCATAAGCAATGATGAATTATAGAATCACAGAATCATAGAACATTAGGGATTGGAAGGGACCACAAAAGAT
Source organism: Rhinopomastus cyanomelas (assembly GCA_013400115.1). NCBI lineage: Eukaryota > Metazoa > Chordata > Aves > Bucerotiformes > Rhinopomastidae > Rhinopomastus > Rhinopomastus cyanomelas. The sequence continues at coordinate 9,812 of VXBP01006547.1, read as the reverse complement.
CATCTGGTCCAATCCGCCTGCCACAGCAGGATCACCTACACCAAGTCACACAGGAACACATCCAAGTGGGCCTTAAAAATCCACAACCTCCCCGGGCAGTCTGTTCCAGTGCTGCATCACCCTCACCATGAAGTAATTTCTTCTGATATTTTATTACTGAGATTATGTTTGCAGAGAAGTAGAACAGAGAATAGTGTTTTGAACCCACACAAGACCACTTTGAGAAAGTGTGCAGTTGTTCAAATTAGGCCGTAATTGGTAAGGATGCAATTTTAATGAAGCGAAGGATACTGAAAAGTTGTTGTTCTGTGGAGAGACTACATCAAAAGAATTTAAATAATAAACAGTACTAATTATGCAAATATGCTTGCAGTCATGTTGGGATCCAGTAACACAAAGGTATGTCTCATTAATTTTGGGTGCTCTTTGGCCTTATTGCATAACTGATCTGTAAAATTGTGTTGCAAACACACTAAGAAGTCCTCTGTCTTTCCACAGCCAAAGTTTAAAACATTTTAAAAGGTTTTACCACATTTCATGTTGGATCTGCTGCTGCAGGGTAATTCAACCAGCTTATTAAATTCAAGTGCTGGTAAGGTTAATGTATAAATCTTCAGCCACCAATTATAAAGTGTGAGTTTTAGTTTTCTCATCGTGCTTATCTATTAATCTGTAAAATTGCTCAGATTAAGTCACTTGGTGTCTCACCTCTACTGCAAATAGAATAAATGCAGGGCATTTCAGTCAGTCCCCTGAAGAATATTTTGTTCCTTCTCAAAATCATAACACTTCATTATCCCAATTATTTTCCAAAGAATAACTGATATGAGAAGTCGCAGTATTCTTTCCATAACTAAGACTGATACCAGGTAACTATTTTGATTCTTTGGTTTGGTACTGTTGCAGCCTGCACTGGTATTTTTTCTCTGCCTAGAAATTACAAGAGGCACTGCGAAGACAAAGGAGGCTCTTCCTTAGAACTTCGATGCAGGTGCATATTTTTAAAATGCAGAATATCAGAAGATTATATGGCAGAAACATTTTCTGATTCGCTTCAGATTTCTTTGACCCTAGATGTAACTTCTCAGTGGTCTGTCATGCTTCGCATAAATTTCATTCCTTTGTAAAGGAATGTGACAGCTTCATATAAAAAAAAAAAGTCTATAGACAAATTTTGTAGTTCACAAATTATTGATTCAGTTCTGCTTCCAAACCTATCAATTATTTTGCCATTGATTTGAGAGCATATATAATTACCCTCTCTGTGTTTACATAGTCAGCACCTTCTCTTTAAATCCTTTCAGCAATTTGCACTTAAGGCAGATGACATGACTTTTGCAGCCATAATCAGTAGATTCAACACTTAACCCTACCTAATCTTGTGCAATTATAAAGCTAATGCTCTGGTCTGGTGATAGGATTTATTGACTTCAAGACTTCAGCATGTGAGTGTCTCGTGATACAATCTTCTTTCAATTCTCAAAGTGAAGTTTTTTTACTGCCTACATCATTATATACAAGAAGAAACACTTATTAACTGCCTTCTAGATTTTCATAAATCTAGATTTCCTTCACTATATTAGGTAACACCATTATTAGCTAATTTGTATGTGAGATTTTGATAATTATTATAAAAACCAGAAAGGTAATCCTTTTTTTGAACACTGTTTCAAAGGACTGAAGTATTTAAAAGAAAATGTTAAACAGAAAAAATAAAACTCATGCATTTGAAGAAAGTGTATTTCCATTCTTTCCATAGTTGGACACTATACTCTTCATCTTTCCTAATATTACAGGCAGACAAAGGCTGTATTGTACAACTTGAAAGCAAAATTGTAATAGCTTGTTGGAATAAAGGCTACCCATGAAAGCCACACTATCTTTTTTTAGAGCCCAGCTTTTTTTGCAGTGTATAGGAAATTTTTACTGCCAGTGTTGGATTGTAGGTCAGGCCTCGTTATCCCTGAATAGACTGCTCAAGCAAATGCATTGAAAACACAGAGCCACACTATACCACAACCATAATATGTATCTTTGCTAAAATACAGGAGACATTGAAATGTGTTATTTGAAACAGAATCCATCCAACATACAGAAGAATTAATAAGCAGACTAATTTTAAGCTACTTCCCAGGAGTGTAAAACTTTGCCATGTATTTTAGACCTCACAATTAAATGCTCGCAAACCACTAAGGGAAAAAAAACCCACTCAGTATTTTTAAATTTCTAAGCATTAAAAAGAAACTTCCCCAACCCAAGATAAAGATTGACCTGAACTGCTGAGTAGTACTACTATTCATTTCTATTTCCTTCACTGCTTCTTCCCTTGACTGCTTCAACTGTAAACTCTTTAGGATGTCAAGATTGTTTTCTGACTTTCACACTTGTCAGTAAAGATTGCTGGCAATGTCTTCCTGACAAGTAAATATGATAAACAATAGCATATATGTTCTCTTTCATACAAACTCACTATGTCTTTAAAATCAAGAATTAGAAAACAGACTCCATACTTCAGTCAAGAAAAATGGAAATTAATTGAGATTAATTGGATTAATAATCCATATCCCATGAATTACGAAAAAGAAGTAGCCAGCTGGCAGCAAGAAGAATTGAAAGGACGGAGGGGAAGCTCATGTTGAAGGACTGGAAGGTACATGAAGGGCTGAAAATCAAACATGAGTGGATCACTGTAGCATGAATATGATACTCATTAACAAATAAAAACATTTTTAACTAGAAATCTGATAGCATGTAGCTTTCAGATAGTTGAAATTGCTCAATCAAAAATGCTGCTGGGGAAAGTTCTAAGCTTTATTGTATTAAGTAAGTTGTATACAGCAGACAAGACCGACTAGGTCCTTTCTTCAGTGGCCAGTTTGGGAGTATCAAGGGAGTCTTCAACATGATTATTCTACAGACATCTCAATCTACGATGTAACCAATTTCTTCTTTTTTGAGGAAAAAAAATTAGTATGTCAAAGCTACCCAAAGCACTGCTGAAGAAATCACCTGGTTCAAAAGGGAAGCAAAGAAAATGCACAATGATATGACCAAGTCTACATAAGAGAGAAATAAAACAGGGAGGTTGTTCATTTAAAAAATAGCTAGAAGTAAACCAGTATAGGAATAGTATGAGAATAATCACTTGATAGTTTTATTCATTGAATTTATAAATACACATTAAGAAAGTAAAATTCACATTTGTAAGTCTTAAAGTTCAAGGCTTCAATCACGTTGCAGAATAAACTATTCAAGAATCACGCTGAAGAACAGCATAAGCAATTTCAAATATCATGTCGTTATTAAGTTTGCCACTACATGCAGTTGACCTAGGCTTGGTTCTTGGTGCATTTCTGCACAAAATTGTATAAGATTTTGTGTAATAACATGTTATGCCTTAAAAGCTGAGCAGAATTTGTAAGTCTAATTTGTATACTTCAGCAGAAGAGTTTAAAGTTTGGGTTTAAAAGTTTGGGTTGAAAACCGTCTGCCCCTCCCCATTGCCCCCTCAGTGACATCTGCCTCCTTCTTTGCTGCTTCTTCGCTTCTCTCCATCTTGGTGTCTTTTTGGATATATGTCACTTTGCCACTGAGAGACAATGTTATCACTTCTGAAGAAAATTTGTATGCAGGAGGAACCATCAAGATCTATGACATGTGAGTTTCCACTACAAACCCAGGTTCACACTTTCTGCTCTACCAGAATTCATCCACATATCCATTGTTTGTATGTCTAAGCACTGTTTCTACCAATTTCACTGCAGTGATCACTGCTAATGATTTTAATTTTTAATAAGGCTTTCATATGGGAATTATGAAGGTTTTACAAAGTGAAAAAAATATTTAGAATGTTGTCTTGAAATCAAGCAGATAACATAATTTCAATTGAAGTGACTAAAATAATGTCTGGTAGTGTCATGCCATGCTGTGTTGTGGGTCCTTGTCTGGATCCCCGTGCATTTCATCTGGGTCGACACCAATGTCGTGGGTTAGAGACCCTGACTATGTGTTAACCAAGAGATTTTAGCTAAAGCATCAGACACAGTGGGAGGGTTTAACAAAAACACTTACGAGTGTGCAGGCAATGAAACAAACTACTCAATTTGTGAAAGAAAGGCTCCAAGGCATTTTAATTCACTCCCCCAACATACACATCAGGAAGAAAATCTCCACACAAGATACAGACACAGACATACAAAGTTTTGTCACACTGCTCCTAGAGTTACCTGAAATAAAAAAACATCCAGAATGTCCATTTGTAGACAGTTCCCGCTTCTTTGTGAAATCACGGCAGTCATCCAACTTCAGTCTTGATCCTCATAAATTTTCGAAGTTCAGAATTCTCACAGTCTCTTCAGTTGCACACAGATAAATGACCTTTTGTACCACTCTACATATAGCTCAGTCCTTAATTATTCTAATATGCATGATCTTTCTGAATCCAACTGTGATTCCTATTATACCAAGTGCTCTTAAACCCTTTCTTACATTGTATCAAATCAGAGAATCATTAAGGCTGGAAGAGATCTACAAGATCATCAATATAATCATGAACTCAAAACCACCATGCCCACTACACCATCTCATCTACACTATTATTTTAACACTCAGGGATGGTGACTCCCTTGACAGCCTGTTCCAAAACTTGGCCATACAAATTTTTCCTGATGTCCAATCTAAACATCCCTATTTCCTCTAGTCTTATTGCTAGTGACTTGGAAGAAGAGACCAACCACCACCACTCTACAACCTCCTTCGAGGTAGTTGTAAGGAGCACTAAGGTCTCCTCTCACCCTCCTTTCCTCCAGGCTTAACATGTCAAGTTCCTTCAGCTGCTTCTCTTAAGACCTGTCGCCCAGGCCCTTCACTAGTGTGTTGCTCTTCTTTGGACTCGCTCCAGCATCATGATGTCCTTCTTAAATTGAGGTGCCCCAAACTGAACACTATATCCAAGATGAGGCCTCATCAGTAGCAAGTACAGAGGCACTGTGCTCTGTAATACTATCCTTCCAAATAATACCTTTCCAAATTTCAGCTAGTCCTGGCACAAGCCCAGACCAGACAGTAGATGACACTTAACTGAGAAATGTGGAAGCAATATATTTGCTCAATACTGATTATTTTTTAAATGCTGTTGCCATTTGGCTAATCCACCTGCTAATCCACACTTTACTTTCCTTTTTTTTTTCTCCATTGAATTTGTTTCCACTTTGGAAATCTCATGCCCAAAAATGTGGTTCCAATAATAATGTACTTCAGTGATGTGATTGTGGATCATTAATTTAAATATTTTTAATGAAGGGTATCTCTTGAAATGCTCTTTCTCCAATGCTAAACTATGTTGTATTGAAAAAATGAAGACAGAAAATTTGGATTAAAAGCAGAAATGATTGTAGGAACTATGTAGGGCATTGGAAAAAAATATATGTTACAGTATACATGTTCCCAGAGTAAGAAGCAGAGCAGGTATCTGATCACTTGAATCAACAATCAAGGTAACAAGGGAAACTAAATTGTTCCTATAAATTCCAGGAAAGACATACCACAACATTAAAAAAGAGTCTATTGGATTTTTAATTTTTTTGCTTGCAGGAAAACTGCAAAGCTCAATTTAAATTTCTCAATGTGCAGAGTGATGCTATTGTTCAATTTGTTTAAAAGCTCTGGACAATTTGTCTAGCCTCTCTGCAAACACTTCTTACTATCAACTAACAAACCTTAAAAACAAACAAAATGTTATCTATATAAAATACTATTTGGAATAGCAGTAATTTGGTGTATATACCTAATCCTAGCATGAAAAACCCACTAGACTTATGGGGGTTTTGATAGCATTATGCTTACATATAAAATTTTCTGTGAAACTTTTTCAGATGTTCTTAATTTTTCCACAGGTAAGACAACAAAACCTAGGATATTTTGAAGTCTGTTCTTCTATCTAAAGAAACATTTTCCAGATAGCATAATTGTAAGTTAATAACAGTAAATACTAATTTTGTAGTATATATTTAATTCTATTATTCTCTCTACTATTAATTTTTCAGTTGTAGAGCATGTTGAATTCAGAGTTACCTAGTGCTTAATCATTGAAATACTCAGTTTGGGCTTAAACTATTTTATAAATTTAGTATATACTTTTCAAAAACAGTAGTATAATCATAAATATTACATAAATGCAGATACAGCCTCCTGAGGCTTTATGGGATAGGAACGGAAATCAACGTCTCCATCATTGGTTGTTAGGGTTAAGATTTCTTCTTCAATAGAAGTCAGACAAGAAATAAAATCTTACTCCCTATGTAGATACAGAACTACAGCTGTGTAGCAGCACAGATGTTCTTGCCAATGGCTTAAAAATTTTCTCAGATTCATTTTTTTAGAGAATCTTATGAATTCTAGCCTTGTCTCAGGACAACGAAGTGGCAGTATCCTTTGACTATTTCCACGTGTAATTAGAGAATTCTTCTCGACTTAACCAATTTACTTATTTGCAAGATTGTCTTCTTGGCTCCAAACTTAATCTTTCCAAACTCACTTTATTATGCAGTGCTCATATATACCACACATTTTATTTTAATGGGTGTAGCCTGCATCTCAGAGAACTCAAATCATTGCACAAGTAACAGGTCTTGAGAATAAGCCCTCAGAGAAGAAGCAAAACTACTGAGAAGTGAGAGCTTTGGAGTAAATCCTTCGTAAGCAGCACATATTTATAAAAGTGATGACTATTTTTGCCTGTTTATTTTAAAGAAACTGAAGTTCCACCTGTGAAAAAGGTGTGAGACTTTGCATTGCTACCAATTACTTTCCACATGTACCATTACCTCCTCGCAGCTGACAACCAGTTGCCTAATGTTCATGCAAGTGCCTTTCTAAATATACTCCTATCTACAGCTTCTGCCACTGTCTTCATATAACAAAGTCTCTCTATGAAAAGTGTTTCCACACACTGTTCTCTCTGACATAAAGCCTTCCACGGAATCATTCATGCCATATGGATTGATTGCTGTCCCCTGAACTAAGCCATTCTTCTTGAGGTAGGCAAAAGATTATAACTGATATAAGTTTAGAATGTCGAATTTCTTAAATAGATCTTCATTCTAATAAGTTTTGCACCTTACTATTGTCACTACATACTTACACATTGATTAATAACACATCAGGTTTTTTAACAAACTTCACCCTTCTTTATAATCTTATTATAGATCACAGTTTCTACAAAACAGAGATTTGTTTAAAAGTACTTTAATTGTCCACTTACATCTAAGAGACTAGGATGAGTGCGAATGCACTGCTTTTTTTGAGCTCGTAAAAAAAAAACAAACCTGCGGGCCACCAAGCGGCAAAGCTGGAGCTGTTCTCTATCACCATCTAGTGGTGCTGGAGGGCTGCGGTGGTCCCAGCATCGCTCTCCTTTGACTCCGCCGCTGTGATCACCCCTTCCACAGACGTGCACATAATGTGGCTGAATTTTAGACAGCAGGTTTTTGACTGAATGGCCTAGCTGGTGGGTTTCACATTGATTTATCTGAATCTTTATGTCCTGAGATCAGTTAACGACCAGAGATGTAAAAAAAACCAACCCAGCCCAACACTGCATAACTTACCTTTGCAGGAAATACTTAGTGGATTTTCAAATGCCTCAACTTCAGTGCTGAAAAATTCGAAACTGTTCCCTAAATGCAATGCAGACTAAACATTCATTGTTGTGGTTATTTTAAAGACACAAAAACTCAACATAATTTGCTTAAATCCCTAAACAAGGACAAGAAAAACAATAAGGGAAAAAACATGCTTTTGAAGAAAAAGTTCAAAAATAGAAAACCACTTCTGATATTTATTTTCTTTTTTGAAAAATTAAGCAGTAACTAAAGCAAAGTGGTAAATGAAAAATTTGGTTCTAGGACAAAACTTTATACCCAATAGGGCTAAAACATAAAAGACATCATGATTTTTTTCAGAGTCATTAGAAGGACATGGTAATTATTCATAAAATTTTATTTGGGTTGGTGTATTCTAGTGTATGTGTTTCTAAATTAGTTTTCAGCTATTAAATGGTGCCTTTTCTCTTTTCACATGCCAATACTGTGTTTGGAGTTCTTGTAAATCGAATACAGAAATTTTTGACATGGGAACTAGACAGAAGCTGACAGATGCCATGAGGGACATTCAGTTTAAAGCACAGCAAAAAAAGCAGGATATGGATAACATCAAATGTCAACCAAAGAACACTAATACGTCTCATACAAATAAAAGTTCACGGCTGTTCAAGATGGAACTGGTCACAGAAACACAGGTTTTGTATTATCTTATTATTTCTGAAGGAAGAAAAAATAAGCAGTGGATTTCAAGAAGAACTACAAATAAAAATCCCCCAAAGAATTATGGCCATCTTCAAGGCCATATCATGAGAGTAAAGATGTCCTTTCTATAGTCAAACTTGAGAAAACAGTGATTAACAGAATCAACCACCGCTTCAAAAGTTCCAGTGCTCCCGATGCTTCCTCATATGAAAAGTTCTGTGTTTGATTGAAGGGAAGCAAACACCAAAATTCACTGTTTTTACCCTTTTTTAAAAAAAATTGCCCAAGCTCTCTGAACAAAAGCAGAGATTTCTCATATGTGTGATATTAGGAATATATTGCAACTTTTTGCAAATACGAAAAACACTTTTCATACAAGCAGTTATGCAGCTGTAATAAATGTAAATATTTGAATGCCTAGTTTGTTATAGAAAAGACGTTGCTAATATTCATGCATGGTCAGACACCAGCACAAGTAACTAACTTTTTTTTGCCTTAAGCCATTTAGGAGCTGATGTTTATACATCCATCCATATAACGAGGAGGCTTCTGGAAAACTCTTTTCTGCACTATTGCAGGGGAAATACACTTGTTGCAGAAGTTGTACAGGAATCCTTTCCACATGTTCCCTGCCTCCAACACATGCTTAATAACTTTCTTAACTCTAAGTAAGAATTTTCTTCTGCATTTGCTTGACTTTATATATGCATTTCTTAATAAAATATATAAATAGCTTGTACTGTATAGTTCAGAAAATTACTATTGCTGTACAATTCAGTATAGTTCAGAACATCATCTTGTGGGAACTAGAGAATAAAAACAGATGGAAAGAAAAAGACAGGGTCTTCTGATCTGGAAGGATCTCAAAGATGAAAAATACTGAAGGAAAAACATTCAACTGCAGTCATTACTACCAGGAAAAACTCTAAAGACATCCTGTGCTGTGAACCTAGGATGCTGTTTGTGGAAGGGAAGTATTCACAATTCAGCCAAGACACTAAAGAGATCACGAAACAGGAAGCAGATAGTTTTTCTACATGTATTTATTTAGGAAAACTGAAGTTTTTTTGAGGTATTGAATTATCTTGAAGCAGGAATAGAAATGGAAGGACAGCTGAAGTAACGGAAATTAGATCAAAATGACTTCTCACATTAAGTTATTTTAAAAAGTAATTGCAGTTACTTCACTTTTAATTCCTCAGCAACTGCAATTGGGAAAGTCTGTAATATCAAACTCTGTTCCCTCTTACCATGGACACTCAAGGTGCTGAGAGTGCAGGTTAGGACCCCAGGTTTCATGTCCTGATACCTTCACGTGCTGTCGACGCTTGCGAGAAAAACATACCATTTCTGAACGTTCAGCAAGGACCTGTCTTGGCTGCTCTGAAAGTAACTGTTCTCTACTGAGGGCAATGCACCAACTCAAGGAGTGAGCTGATCGATGATCGGGGTTAAAAGATCGATGACCTGGGGTTAAAAGATCATAGAATCATAGAATCATAGAATCAT
>VXBP01006546.1:131122-143001 GCA_013400115.1 Rhinopomastus cyanomelas | reverse complement strand
GTGGCAAGGGGATTGGACTGGATGATGTTTTGAGGCCCTTTCCATCCTAACGCTTTGTGATTCCGTGATCTATCTCTCCCACATGGCAGCATGCTGCCCCTCAGCACATGTTTCCCAAACACAGGCATCTGCCATGGTTTGCAAGGGTGCAGAAAGGCAGATAGCCCCACGTGCCTGGCATCTCCAGATCTGGCAGCATTTCATGTCTGGAGACGTCATTCTGCCAGGAAAGGCAGGGCTGAGCCCTGCAGCAGACCCCCTCATTCAGTGGCTGAGAGGTAAACATAGGCAGGCAGCTCCTCTAGAGACAGCAGAGCAGACCCTGCTTCCATCTGTGTCCTTGCCCTGAGGGGCAGAACAGCTTGTGTCCCTCCTGCTAGCCAGACTGAGTCAGAGCTCTGCTCCCCAGCCATCTAGCAAGACAAGCAGGACTTCAGAGAGATGGAGGGTCACGGGTTCTGCTCAAGCCTGGGTTCAGGGGCTACAGCAGAGCAGATGAAGATGGGGTTTGCTGCTGCCTTGCTCGCTGTGCCCCATGTCCTGTCCCTGAGGGACACAGGGAGGGTGGAAGAAGGCAGAGACGTGGGCAAGGAGCTCCTTCCATCACCCAGAGGTGACAGACAAGGCAGCTCTGTGGATTCACTCTTGGCTCAGAGGAGAAACACCTTTCACTCTGAGGTGTCCCAGATCTGCCATCCTCACCTGCAGCTTTTGCAGCGTCTCCTCACGCTCGCCCTCTGCTTCCCATCGGCCACACTTCTGGCTCTTCAGCACCTGAATCTCCTAAGCCCCAAGGAAAAGCATCGTGTCAGACCCACTTCTGTCCCAGTGGTGCCAGCTCCCACCACACACCCCAACCAGGGCCCCTTCCCTCACTTCAAAGATCACACAACCACACTCACCTCTTGATTTTCACACCTCCCTTTTAATCTTCTGCTTCCACTGTTACCTGCTGCCCTGCTCTAAGCCCTCAGGCCCTAATCAAAGGGACTGCCTGAGCGCCAGCAAGGTTCACTAGCCTCTGCAACCTTCTGAGAGGTCAGGTCCCAGCTCCTGGAGCCAGGGGCTTTGCTCAGCTGTTGGGTGAAAGCCTCTGCACACCCTTCCCCAGCAGTTTTCCTAAGCCACACTACCCCCTTCCAATCCTCCTTTTACCTCAAGGCTCTGTCCCCCCACCCCACCACCACGAAGAACCTGCAGTGTGAGCTGAGAGATTCTCTCCACATCTTCCCTCCTTCACAGCCTCTGATTAAACCTCTGCTCTAAATCAGTCATTTAACTGCAGCCAAAGCCAGAAGCAATCATCATGCTGGAAGGGACATGCAGCTGCAGGTGGCTGAGAGGGGAAGGGGTCAGACACAGCCTTGTCAGAGCAGGGGCTTGCACCCCCCACATCAAGGCTGTTTGCATGGGGAAACCCCCAGCATTTCACCCTCTCTCAGCTTTGCTCTCTGAGGGGGCTGTGCTGGCTCACAGAAGCTCCTGGGTAGCTCAGGCAGCATCTGTGACAGCAGGAGGGTCTCTCTGATCTCAGCCAAGCTGTACTGACAGGGTGCTAGGGATTGACAGGCCACCCAGCTGCAGGGTTTGTTCCACCTCTTGGGGTCTCACCTCGTCTTTAGCCTTGATCAGCATTTCCAGCTCCTCCAGGGTTTGGTTCAGCTCTTCCTTGTTGTTCTCACTGGGGGAATCATGAGACCCCTGTGACTCCAGTTCTGCTACCTACATGGAACCAAGCACAGGGAGGGTGTCTCAGACACAGAGGAACATCCTGACACCTTATCCCCCACACTCACCCTCTGTCAGGTTTTGGCTTCACTGCACAACCAGCTGGGCTTCCAACATGGAGCTGCTCCCACCTCTCCTGCTCTGCATGGCAACACTGTGGTTGAACTCAGTCTAGAGACTCTCTCTGTGCAAAGAGAGCCCCAGCAAAGCCTGAGATCACACCCAGGAGCCTCCAGCCCAAAGTGATGCTTAGATCCAGCTCCACTAACACCCCTGGGCAGAGATGGCCAAGGGCAAGGGAGTGAACTGTGGCTCAGCCACAGCAGAGCTGGGAGGAAAGGTTCTCCCAGAGGTGCTCCCTCCCTGTTCCTGAAGAACTCAGCCCAGAGGCTTAGATTATTCATTAAGAGGATTCACTTTTAAAAGCTCATCTGACAGTCAGCAGCAGCTACTGCTGGGCTGGAGCTCTCCCAGGGCCCGTGCAAGGGCAGTACCATGTGCAGGGACAGAAATGTCCACGTTTCACTGAGTTAAGGGTTTCTCCTGTGGTTGTGGAGAGTCTGCAGTGGTTGCCCTTCACCCAAAGCTCAGGGACTCCTCGCTGCTGGCTGTGAGAGCAGTTGCCAGAGAGCTGAGCATGTGTGGAGCACAGGCAGCCTGAGCCCACCGGCCCTGACCCACAGCACCCACACCCAGGGCAGGCTCCTGCTGCAGAGGAGAAAATGCCTTCCGCACAGCTCTTGGCTGCTGACTCCGGCACTGAGGCTCAGCAGCGGGCCCAGGAAATCCTGCGGGATGGCTGGCTACTGCAAGGGGTGGCCACACAGCAGCCATCAAGTGGAAACAGCTGTTAATTGCTAGAAATCCCTGCTGTCTTTTAAAGGAGCTTTCTAGAAGCCAAATGGATTTATGAGGGCTCCTGAGACCTTTCCCAGCCAAACCCCAACTGTCCACAAACCCTTTCTGAAGTGTTCTGCAGCCCTTCCCTCCCCGTGAGCTCAGCCGTGTGACTGTCCCTCCCCTACCCCATTGTGCCCCCCCAGCCCATCCGTGAGCTCCCCAACATCACGTAGGTCAAAGGCTCTGTTATCCCAACCCCACAAGGGCTGGTTTGTTGGGCACCACCCGGGTTTCATCATGTAGCAGCTCAGATCTGAGCTAATTATAGCAGACAGAGCAATCTTCATCCTTCATTCCTGTCAGCGGCCAGCAGACTGCCCTGATGCCCAGCCCAGGGCAAGCACTGGTCTCACTGAGCACCACCAGGGGCTGCAAATCTGTGGGGAAGCTGCTGTTCTTTGTGCTCTGGTTTTTCTCCTTTATCCACAGAGATTCAGCACCATCCCAACCTGCTCAGCAGCAAACAGGAGCCCTCCCCAGCTCCTAGACCTTACTTCTTGACAGATTTTCCCTGCCAAACTCATGGAGCTCCTGGATTTCCATCCCATCTCCTGCTGACACCCAAGGAAACCCATAGGAGAATGGGGCCAAGGGCACCATCTGGCTCTGGGACGGGGCTTCCTCTGCCCTGCTCTGCTCACCCAGCCCTCCTGTGCTCACCCGCTGCCGCAGCGTTTCCGTCTCCTCCTGATAAGCAGCCAGCTGCTTCTTCCACTGGTCCACGTTGGCGTTGGCTTCATGGAGAGCAGCCACCAGCTTGTTGTTGTTGTCCTGGAGGCTGAAGAATTCGGCCTCCCACTGGACCTCGCTCACAGACCTGCATGGGAGAAAAGGACAGTGAGCAGGAGGGTGTCAGACAGTCTCAGCACGCAGGTTTCTTTGCCAGTGCTAACGTTCTTAGAAGTGCTGGGCAGCCCCATTTTCCATTTAGCATTGATTTCACTTCCCAAATGGAAATGCTTCTTCCACCCCTGACTCGGCATCTCTTTCCTGTTATCCCTGGATAATGTTTGACTTGCAGGCTGGAGCTGCAAGAACCACACTGGGACATCAATGGGGTGGGAGCCTGGAGGGGGTGACACAGCTGTTAGTAAAGAGCTTTGCCATTTGGGACCACAATTCCAATTCTACAGCCTTTGTTAGATCCAGAGAGTGAAACCCCAGACTCAGGAGAAGGCAGCAGAGGACTGGCTTTTGGTTTAAAAATATTCTCAGTGTTCAGCTGGGAGCTCAACAGGAGCCACATGTTGTGAACATCTTCTGGTACCACAAACTCCCCATCTGTAGATCACTGGCATCAGCTCATCTCCACCTTCTTCCCAGCAGAATCCACCTCCAAGCTGGAATCACTTTCTACTGGGGAAGAGAGGAAATGGGCACCAGTGGAGGCTTTGAGCAGCAGTGGATGTGGGGCGTTACTCTCAGGGGCACCCACTGACAGGACAAGGGGCACTGGGTGTGAGCTGGAACAGAGGAGGTTCCACATCAATGTGAGAAGGACCTTCTTCCCAGTGAGGGTGACAGAGCCCTGGAAGGGGCTGCCCAGGGTGGGTTGTGGAGTCTCTGGAGATGTTTAAAACCCGCCTGGACTGTTCCTGTGTGACTGGATCTAGGGGATCCTGCTGTGTCAGGGGGATTGGACTGGATGATCTTTGGAAGTCCCTTCCAGTCCCTAACACTCTGTGATTTCTCAGCTACCTGAAGAAGCAGTGTTGGGTTAGAAGCATTTGGGGTGTTCACCAAGTCCTGTTGGAATAGACAGTCTAGGGGTCAGGAGCAGAGAGCAGCCTCACCCTTCCGAAAGCATCTTCTTCAGCCGCTCCTTCTCCGTGGTTACCTCCACATCAGCACTTTGGCTCCGGAACAGTTTATCTTCTCCTGGTCCATTGGAGCTGATGATGGGGCTGGGCAGTACCTGCGGGTGTGGATGAGGTGGTTATCACGCAGCACTGAGGACAGGCCTTGTGGCCACGAAGCCACTCACACCCCAGTGAGGAAACCGGGCTTCTAGCGCTGCTGCTCAGGCAGTGCTGCAAGAGCAGAGGTGGCAAAGAGCCTCCTGTATGGCTCGGTGACAGCTGCAGGAGCTCTGTGGACGCAGGGCTCTCCCTTGGACAGCAGGATCAGCCCTCTGCGCCGCCAGCAGCTGCCCTGCTGACACCTCCTCCCATTCCCTATCTCGGTGCTGCGCTGGGGCAATGATGCCAGTGCACAGGGGGCCCCGAGCAGGTGGGCTCCCAACTTGCTGCACCAGCTACTCCTCCCTCCCATGTGAGGGAGGGAATTCTTTGGCCCCTCCACTTCCCCTCCATGAATGCCAGTGATGTCTCAGCCTGTAACCAGAGCGGCTGTGCCCAGCACTCAGCTGCTCATGCTGCTCCTTTCAGGGGTTTGCTGAATTCTTAACAGGATTTTCTTGCTGGTTCTCAGAGCAAAGACTTAATAAACTCCAACCACAGCCTGCCAGTCACAAATCCACCTGCTGCACCTTGAATTAAGGTGCCACTGAGAGACAGAGTGTTCCTCATGCTCGAGGGAGACTCTGCTACTGCTCTGATGCACTTACTTCTCAAAAGAGTGGGAGAAGAAACTCACAGCTCCTGCAGCAACACTCTACAGCTCCACATTCCCACGTAGAGCAGAGACAAACAGTTTGTCCTTCCAGGCTGGAGGGAGCTGACAGAGGAGCCAACATAGACTTTGCATCGTGCAGCCCCTCCAGAAGACCCTCTCTGCACAGTCTCCTCTCACAGCAGGAAAGAGCTTTGGCACTAACAGTGCAAACTGAGCTATAAAAAGACTGAGGAATGAGGCTCTGGGATCCCAAGCTGGGGGCTCTGGGACCAGGTGGCTGCTGGAGATCAGAGGTGGCCCTCAATTGCCGTCGGCGAGGGCAGCCACCTGCCTTTGGAGTCGGCTGACATCTATAAATAGAGCCAGGCAGGGCCATGACACAGAGTGAACAGCAGCTCACGAAGCCATCCAGAGAGCAACTGGGAAGTGAGATCTGCAGAACACAGCTCTGCCTCAGCCTGGCCACAGGGTGGGGAAACTGAGGCAGCAAAGGGGCAGAAGTTTCTTGTCCTGGTGTGTTGAGCCTCTGCGAGTCCAGCTGGAACCGGTAACAGATGAAGATGCTCTGCACTGATCCACAGGGACACACTCCTTGATGGGGATGCTAAATGGGATGGGGGTTAGTTTAAAAGGTTCTAGAGGACAGAAGAGTGCTGCTGCCCTGGGATCTGCTCAGCTCTGAGAATCTGAACCGTAAGCAAACCAGCGCAGACGTAGAAAACAAGGGAGCCCTGATTTAATTTCAGGAGACAGATCCACTCTCTGCTCACTTGCAAAGAGAAACACAATCAATTATTCAAGGATGAAACTCGTGTTTGAAGCTCCACTAATGTACAGGCTGCAGAGTGGCAGCAGGACGGCGGCAGAAGGGCCGAAGGGCTGATGCCTGTGCAGTCTGTGGAAGGCAGGAGATGCAGGGCCAGCTCTGCCTGCAAACATCTCACTGCTGGGGCTGCAGGCAGAAGCCCTGCACAGCCATGTCCAGCTCTCCCAGTGTGAGATGAGGCAGGCTGGATGGGAAGGGTGACTGTGAGCTCAGACAGCAGCAGCTGAAGAGCTGCTGAGTCAGGTAAGAGGAGCAAACAGACCATGTCCCTGATCTCTGTTTCACCTTCTGACCTGCTCATCCCTTCTGCTGCAAGTTTCCTTCGTAGCACAGGGGAGCTGAATGTGTCCTGCTGTGGCACCCAATGAGTTCTGCTGGTGTAAACAGGATAAGAGGGAGATACTTCCTCCCAGGGCAGCCAGGAGATGGGAGCTGCAGCTGGCCATGAAGCTCTGTCTTGGGTCACTGCTACTGACCAGTGTTTGACCTCACACTTTGGATCTGCTCTGCTCTGCTCTACTCTTACTCCACTGCACTCTACTTGCCATCTATCAGGATGGGACTTAGAGTCAGCAGGACCCAAAAGCCAGGCAGTTTTCCCCCATTTCTGCACCCTACATGATATTTCCAACCTTTGCAGAACCACAACCTTCACCTCCCCCTCTTCTCCCTGCAGGCCAAGGTACTGTTCACACTCCCTCCTCCTCCTCTGCTGCCACTCTGTCTGTACCCAGTCTAGAGAACCCAGTGTCCTCTGTCGTCCAGCTCCTCTCCTGCTGCCAGGAGCTCTGGGAGACGTAGAGTCACCTCTGGAATGAACTAACTGGGAGGGCAACTTCACCCTCAGCACTGAACTGTTTCACCACAGGAGGAAGCAGGGTAGAGCTGTCCAGAGCTCATCCTCTCCACTCCATCCCACCGCTGCTGGAGTAGGTTTAACTCTGCAAGGAGGAAGGTAACAGCTGCATGTGAGAGCAGAGCAGCCTGTGATGGGCTCAGGCTTTCTGGTTTGGCCTCCTGGGGAAAGAAAATGGGATGACTGTCATGTGAGCAGCTCCACTATCCCAAGAGGGTGAGTCCTGCTCTCACAGCATGGCTGCTTCTCCACGGTGGAAACAGGAAAGAAAGAGAAGTCCTGCCAGGAATCCTCCATCAGCAGCTCCAAGAAATCACTCTGTCCCTCCACAGAGCCTCATGGACAGCAACATCAGCTGTCAGAGACGCTTGGAGACAACCCCCTGCAGCCCCAGAAGAGGAAGCAAAACATCACGCATCTTCCTGTTTCTGATCTTCAAGCAGGAGACATGTGCTCCTGCATTCTGCCCAGGGGCTTCAGCCCTGCTTCCAGTATCTCAGTGCAGTGACCTCAGGGCAACAACATTGCCCTGATGGCAACAACATGCGAAGCTCCAACGTCAGTGCCTGGCCGTGAAGCTCTCGAGGGGAGAGGATGAAAGCACAAATGGATGAGAGGCGATAACATATGATCAGGGTCTGGAGTCCCTCTGAGACAGTTGGGGCTGTTCAGCCTGGAGAAGAGAAGGTTCTGAAAGGACCTGAGAGTGACCTTCCAGTCCCTGAAGCGGGCTACAAGAGAGGGGCTGTTTATGAAGGGCTGGAGTGGCAGGACGAGGGCCAATGGTTTCACAGTAGAGGAGATTGAAATGGGCTGCTAGGATGAAGCTCTTTAGCAGGAGGTGGGGTTGAACACTGGAACAGGTTGCCCAGGGAGCTGTTTCACACAGCTGCTGTCACTCCCAGTGAGCTTCACTCCCACCTCTTTCCCAGCTGTTACCTGGTGGGATGTGATGTTCAGGGCAGGATTGGTCAGCTCTGTTTTATCCTGGGACTTCTCCCTCGCCAAGCGAGCTGCTTCTTTCACTTCCTGGAACTTCTCTGCAAACTAGAGGGGAACAGAAAAGTCACTGTGGTGAGAGAGAAAAAGCAGAACGAATGAGAATTGATGTGTCCTTCCTCCCTTTGCAGCTTCATTCCCCATTTCTCTTCAACTAACATTAAAATCCAGGGAACAGAACTCCTTGAGAGAGTCCTGTGCAGAGGCACAGAGAGGATGAAGGCAGGGGAGCACCTCCCTGCTGAGGAAAGGCTGAGGGAGCTGGGGCTCTGGAGCTTGGAAACAAGGAGCCTTGAGGGGTGACCCCATGAATGTTGATCAATATGGAAAGAGTGGATGTCAGGAAGATGGAGCCAGGCTCTGCTCAGGGGCACCCAGTGACAGGACAAGGGGGCAGTGGGTATGAGCTGGAACACAGGGGGTTCCATATCAATGTGAGAAGGACCTTCTTCCCAGTGAGGGTGACAGAACCCTGGAAGGGGCTGCCCAGGGGGGTTGTGGAGTCTCCTTCTCTGGAGATGTTTAAAACCCACCTGGACTGTTCCTGTGTGACTGGATCTAGGGGATCCTGCTGTTGTGGGGGGATTGGACTGGATGATCTTTCGAGGTCCCTTCCAACCCTTAACGTTCTGTGAGTCTGTGATTCTGTAACAGCCCCTTCCTGCCCAGGATTCCAGCACTCAGGGCTTGGGAGTTCGCTAAACAGCAGCACTAGAAATGGAGCCCAAAGTCCTAATTCAATTTGTGATGCTCAAAACACTCTGCAGATACAACTTCAGAGCTGCTCTTGGCATCTTTGCACTTTGCAAAGTGGGAACAGCAACCACATCAGGTTCCTAACATCTTTTCTGCAGAGGCTGATCTCCACTTCAGGGTTTCAGGGCCCTTCCCTCCGCCTTCAGCATTACCTGGGAGAGATGCTGCTCCGACGCAAAGCCCAGCCCATACACGGTGTTGGCTCTGCTGTCTGCCCACTGTCCAAACTTCTGCGATGTCTTCGTGAAGGTCATGTTGGGGGTAATGGTGCTGTTGATGATGGCCTGTGGAGAGAGGCAACAAGCTGCAGAAGTGGGCTCATGGGAACCTCGTGAGACTCAATGAGACCAAGGGCAGGGTCGTGCTCACAAAAACCCCCACTGTCAGTACAGGATGGGGGAGGAGGGGATAGAGAGCAGCACTGAGGAGGATTTGGGGGTGCTGGTGGTTGAGGAGCTGTTGATGAGCAGACAGCGAGCGCTCACAGCAGATAGAGACATGGGATTCTGCCCCTCTGCTCTGCCCTGATGACACCTCCCCTGGAGTCCTGCATCCAGCTCTGCAGCCCTCAGGGCAGGCACCTGATGGAACAGGTCCAGAGGAGGCCATGGAAATGATCAGGGGGCTGGAGCACCTCTGCTACCAGGATAGGCTGAGGGAGCTGGGGCTGCTGAGCCTGGAGAGGAGAAGGCTCTGGCAGGACCTGACAGTGACCTTCCAGTCCCTGAAGGGAACCACAAGAAGGCTGCAGCGAGGCTGTTTATGAAGGGCTGGAGTGACAGGACATGGGGCAATGGTTTCACAGTAGAGAAGGGCAGATTGAAAGGGGCTGTTAGGAAGAAGCTCTTTAGGAGGAGAGGGGTTGAACAGTGGCACAGGTTGCCCATGGAGGGAGTTACGACTCCATCCCTGGAGATCTTCAAGGGGAGACTGGACAAGACTCTGGGCAACCTGATTGGGTTGGGGCTGTCCCTGCTCCCTGCAGGGGTCTGGACTGGATACCCTCTGGATGTCCCTTCCAACTCAGGCCAGTCAATAATTCAATGATAAGGAGAGTCAGAGAACTCTGTCCTGCTGCCCTGGGGCGATGCTGTGGGATTGATCACTGGGATTGCTCTCAACTCAAGGAACCAGGGATACAAAGCTCTGGCTTTTAATCTGCAAAATAACAGCTCAGGCTTTTTGTGACCAAAAGTCTCTCTACTCTGGCTGTGAGACACAAACCAACCTCAATCACCTTCTCTACTGAAAAAACATCTGGGTATCATCAGCTTCCTCCACTGCTGGAGAAGAAGATAAGAGGCCCCGTGTCTCTGGGGACTTCACAACTTTCTGATATTCTGCATTTTCACAGCAAGTAAGAAAAAGTAACAGGCAGCAACAGCAGCTAGGACCAGGTATCACAGAACTTGGGGCAGCAGCAACAACAAATTGCCTGAGCAAATGCACAGCTCCTGCCAATGCAGTGAGGGAGGGAAATGGTCATCAGGAGCAGCCATGGCAGAGTTAATGACGTTTTGTCTAAGTGGCTGAGCAAACAAACCTGAGACACCCCCCTCAGCCTCTGTCTGTTGTTTCACTGTACCTGCAGGGGTTGGTTTTAGCGCAGGGTGAAGGCTCTCTGAGCAAACACTCGTGTTTTGCATGCACAGGGGGTGAGAGGAGAGCGGGGCAGGGAGGGACACCAGCCCCTGGGGCACGTTTACATCAGCACAGATTGCAGTGTCTACCGCTAAAACCACTTGAGTGCAGAGGCAGAGCTTTAGCTTGCACCCCCCCGTGCAAAGAGGAGATACCAGGTCTGAGAACTGACCCAGCTGATGGGAGAAACATCCTCAGAACAGGCTCCTGCCACGGAGCCAGTGCTGCCTACCTTGGTGCCCCCCACGCTGATGATCCGATACACATTGCGTGTGGCATCGTAGAAATAGGAGACGGTCAGAGCGTGTTTGCTGGCCGGGATCCAGTTGCGTTTGGTAGCGGGATCGATCTGGAACACATGGGCTCTGGTGCTGAAGATTGGCTGCTCCCTGCAAGAGAAGTGCATGGAGCTGTCAGGGTAAGGGGGGAAAGAAGCTGGGCCATGGGGGAAGTGCAGCGAGTCCCTGGCTCTTGTGCTCTCGCAGCAGCACTCCTGCTGTTTGCCTTCACTCACCGCAGAATCACTGAGGCTGGAGAAGCCCTCTGAGCTCAGCCAGACCAGCCCAGGACCTAACATCACCCCTGTGGCCACACCAGGGCACTAAGAGCCACAGCCAGGTTGTCCTTCAACACCTCCAGGGATGGGGACTCCACCACTGCCCCTGGGCAGTCCAGTCCAGGCTCTGATCCCCCTTTCTGTGAGGAAGGGCTTCCTAACGTCCAACCGAACCCTCCCCTGGTAGCTTCAGCCCCTGCCCTCCCATCCTGATGCTGGTTGAGTGGGAGAAGAGCCTGACCCCCATCTGACTGCAGCCTCCCTTCAGGGAATTGGAGAGAGGGAGAAGGTTCCCCCTGAGTCTCCTCTTCTCCAGGCTGAACACCCCCAGCTCCTCAGCCTCTCCCCATCAGCCTTTCCCTCCAGTCCCTTCCCCAGCCTCATTGCTCCTCTGGACCTGCTTTTTACCTTCCTCTAGAGCTTCTCTCTCCTCCTGTGCACTCAACAGCCATTTCCAAAGACCCAGCCCGACCATTCCAGCAGTAACAGCCTAAACACTCAGCTTAGCAGATCTTACATGCAAGGGTGGGCACCAAGCTTGCAGGCAGAAACACAAACAGGACATCACAAGCTCGAGTTTGGGACAGATCAGCTGGCCACACAGCACACAGGCAGAAGGGGCAGTGGGTGTGAGCTGGAACAGAGGAGGTTCCACATCAGTGTGAGAAGGACCTTCTTCCTGGTGAGGGTGACAGAGCCCTGGAAGGGGCTGCCCAGGGGGGCTGTGGAGTCTCCTTCTCTGGAGACATTTAAAACCCACCTGGACTGTTCCTGTGTGACTGGATCTAGGGGATCCAGGAGGATTGGACTGGACGATCTCACAAGGTCCTTTCCAATCCCTAACATTCTGCGATTCTTTGTGATTAGGGGTTCCTTTATTTTTAGGCTGAATTTCCCCATCTCTCAGCACCTCGTGGTCAGATCAGGGCAACCTCGCCAGGCTGGATGTGTGGATGGATGGATGGATGTGGGGAGGGATGGGTAGATGGATGTGTGGATGGATGGACAGAGGGATGTGTGGATGGAGGGATGGATGAATGGAT
>VXBP01006546.1:4545-131080 GCA_013400115.1 Rhinopomastus cyanomelas | reverse complement strand
TAGATGGATGGATGTGGGGAGGGATGGGTGGATGGATGGATGGATGGATGTGTGGATGAATGGGTGGATGGATGGATGGATGTGTGGAGGGATGGATGGATGTCTGGAGGGATGGGTGGATGGATGGATGGATGTGTGGAGGGATGGGTGGGTGGATGGATGGATGGATGTGTGGATGAATGGGTGGATGGATGGATATGTGGATGAATGGGTGGATGGATGGATGGATGTCTGGAGGGATGGGTGGGTGGATGCATGGATGGATGGATGGATATGTGGATGGATGAATGATGGGTTTGGGATGCAAGCAGAAAAAAAGCAGCTTCCCTCCCCCCACACAGTGCAGCTCTTCCTGCCTTGACTCATTGACTCAAGCTTGGGAAGTGCATCCTCCAGCAGGAGGTCACCTCACAGAAGTAGGAGCAAAGACACTGAATGAATTAAAGGAAACTCTTCACCACACAATGTGCAGCTGCTGCAGGAAAGCTCTGAACAGAGCGCTGCCCGGAGCAGAAGGAGGGAGTTCAGTCTCAGGCATCAGGATGTAACTCGAGCGTTTTGGGAGGCAGGAAGGAACGTTTCCATGACACAACAGTCCAGGTGCATCAGGGCTTTGCCTTTGGTTAAACCCCAAACCTAGGGCAATCCAGTGGGGTCAAAAGAGCCCTCACTCCCATGACAGCTGCAGAGGGGGCTCAGTCCCAGTTCTGCCATGTGCAAACCCCCCAAAATCTAGACATTTCTTTCCTCCCAACTCCAAAGCCCACACTGCTGTGATGAGGGACCTACCCATCGATCCAAAGACAACTCTGCTGGTGCTCTGTCACCAAAATGAGGAAGGAAAGGAAATGCTCCCAGCTACCGACCTGTTTCGAGGTTACAGCCCTGACTCAGATCACTTGTGACTGCACAAGGGTTTAAACCAGCCCCTTCTCTCCATCCTCTCTGCCTGGCTTTGTTCACCCACAGTTCTGCTTTGGAATGATACCCACATTTTCTAGGCTCCACAAGCAGATGCTAAACTTTACAAAGATCATGGTTCATCCTTGAGTGTCTCAGTACCCACAGAGTGGGGAAAAACTCACATTGCAACCCCTGGGTCCTGGGTTGATGACAGGAAGAGCAGAGGAAGGATGGTACCCAGTAGTTGCTATCAGTTAGTAGGGGTAACAGACTACAGGCCAGTGCAGTTAGGATGGATCTCTCCTCCATCAGCTCCTTTCTCAGATCTAGCTGGACAGAGGCTCCTTTTAGCTTTTGCCTCCACACAGATTCATTCCCTAGTGAATGGAGAAGCCAGCTGTTCCTAGTCTCACAGAGCACCCAGCAGTCACGGGGTTCAACAAGACCAAGGGCAGGGTCCTGCCCCTGGCTCACAACAACCCTCATTGTCAGTAAAGTGGGAGGAGGGAGGAGGGGATAGAGAACAGCCCTGAGGAGAAGGACTTGGAGGTGCTGGTGGTCAAGGAACTGGCCAGGAGCAGACAGTGAGCGCTCACAGCACAGAAGGCTGATCCCATCCTGGGCTGCAGCAGATAGAGACAGGGGATTCTGCCCCTCTGCTCTGCCCTGATGACACCTCCCCTGGAGTCCTGCATCCAGCTCTGCAGCCCTCAGGGCAGGCACCTGATGGAACAGGTCCAGAGGAGGCCATGGAAATGATCAGGGGGCTGGAGCACCTCTGCTACCAGGACAGGCTGAGGGAGCTGGGGGTGTTCAGACTGGAGAGGAGAAGGCTCTGGCAGGACCTGACAGCGACCTTCCAGTCCCTGAAGGGAACCACAAGAAGGCTGCAGCGAGGCTGTTTATGAAGGGCTGGAGAGACAGGACGTGGGACAATAGTTTCACAGTAGAGAAGGGCAGATTGAAAGGGGCTGTTAGGAAGAAGCTCTTAAGGAGGAGAGGGGTTGAACAGTGGCACAGGTTGCCCAGAGAGGGAGTTGAGGCCCCATCCCTGGAGATCTTGAAGGGGAGGCTGGACAAGGCTCTGGATAACCTGATCTGGTTGAGGCTGTCCCTGCTCCCTGCAGGGGTCTGGACTGGATACCCTCTGGATGTCCCTTCCAACTCAGGCCAGTCAATGATTCAATGATAAGGAGAGTCAGAGAACTCTGTCCTGCTGCCCTGGGGCGATGCTGTGGGATTGATCACTGGGATCACTGTCAACTCAAGGAACCAGGGATACAAAGCTCTGGCTTTTAATCTGCAAAATAACAGCTCAGGCCCTTGAAACCTGGGCCAGTCTATGATTCTGTGATTGAATGAGGCAGCAGTTAGGGGCCCTGCTTGTCCCAAAGTCACAGAGCTGCAATTTGTAAAGTTTCCTCACCGCTGAACAAGTTTTCTTCCCAGTGTGGGGGATGGCCGGGTGAGCTGTGACCGGAGTAAATCCCTTTGGCAGCCAGCACTAGCTGTTGGGACAGGGCCACAGAGGGGCCTGGAAGGCTCCAGTGCTTCCAGTCCCGCACACGTGATGCTGGCTGCATGATGGAAACCCCTCTGCAGAGCTCACCCCTCGCACGCACGGCAGCTATTCCTGTGCTCACTATCCATCAGCGCCGTCTGCGCCCGGCGTCAATGGAATCCTTCCTGCTGACTGCAGCAGCTTTTGGACCAAGGGATGATTCAAGCAGCCCCCTGCTGCATGTTCCAACATTCCCAGAGAGAATCCTTCTCTGCCTGCAGCAGCTTCCCAGGAATCCATCCACTTCGGGTGCTGCCTGCCCCCCACTCCCAGCAGTTGCCTGGAGCTGCCTCCTCCCATAGGTTCACGTGCTGTGAGAATCAGTCTCCCCAGCAAACGGTCCCCAACCTGCTCTTTCCCCACATGGAAAAGGGATGACTAGGGATGTAATTCTCCCCCTGTCCTGGGCACTGGGGAGGCCTCCCCTTGAGTACTGGGGGCAGTGCTGGGCTGTTCCCTTCAAGAAAGAGACTGAGGGGCTGGAGCAGGTCCAGAGGAGCAATGAGGCTGGGGAAGGGACTGGAGGGAAAGGCTGATGGGGAGAGGCTGAGGGAGCTGGGGGTGTTCAGCCTAGAGAAGAGAAGACTCAGGGGGGACCTTCTCCCTCTCTCCAACTCCCTGAAGGGAGGTTGCACTCAACCAGCACCAGGATGAGTGGGCAGGGGCTGAAGCTGCCAGGGGAGGGTTAGGTTGGATGGTAGGAAGCCCTTCCTCACAGAATAGGGGTTCAGAGCCTGGACTGGACTGCCCAGGGGCAGTGGTGGAGTCCCCATCCCTGGAGGTGTTGAAGGACAACCTGGCTGTGGCCCTTGGTGCCCTGGTGTGGCCGCCGGGCTGGTCTGGCTGAGCTCAGAGGGCTTCTCCAGCCTCAATCATTTTAGGATTCTGTAAGGGAGCAAAAGGCTAAGAAAGTGCCTCTGTAAGATGAAGGAAGGATGCCAATGCTGCAGAAGGGGCAGAAAGCTCAGCTCTACAGATTCTACCTTCAAGCAGGACAACTGAGATGTCTGAACACCTGGAAAATCCCACCACCTTCTCCTGACCCCTCTGGCTCAGCTCTCAGCCCGGGCACTAACCACAACAGCTAGCTTTTCCAAGAGAGGAAAATTAAATGTCACTGGAAGATTCACAGGCAGGAGGACAACCCATCTTCACAGAGCTGTTCCTTCTCCCAGGAGGCTGATGTGGTATCTCTTGCCCAATACACAGCCCTGGGGCAAACAAACACTGGAGGACTCCCTGCTCTGCTCTCTGGGCCTTCCTAGAACACTGCTGTCTGCACACTCCTCACATACTCCTGCCTTGTGGTCTGCCCTGGAGCACCCAAGCTTTGCGCTGTCTGTGAGAGGTCTGTCCCTTCCAGATTCAAACATCAGTCTGGAAGACTCAGGCCAGTGACACCAGAGTGGCTGCCAGCAGAAGCAACTGGTGGGGCTCGGCAGCACCTTCACCTGGCTGCCTGGTGCCAAGAAGAGAACTCCTGCACTGGGGGGAAGGAAGCAAAATGTGCAGAACCACCTGAAATGATCCTGCACATCTGCCCTCTCCTCACTCCACACAGGAGAAGATGCTGCCAACTTGTGTGTCCCCAATAAGGGAGGTTGCTCTCTGAGGCCAGTTACTGCCTTCCTACAGTGACCCGAGGCCAGTGCCAGCCTGGCAGGGGCTTTCTAGGAAGCAGCTGCTCTGGAGGTGATGCTCAAGGAGAGCTTTGTGCTCTGTGTGGGAACAGCCCAGAGATGTTTGCTTTGAGAAAAACAATATGGTTGGGTTTTGTTTGTTTTCAGTGCTTTGAGTGATACCATTTGCATCTAGCTCCTACAAGAATTTCATTGTCAAGGACACTGGTGAGCCTGGACCCTGCCCTGCAGTACCCACTGGCTGACCAGTGCAACCACTACAAACCAGCAGCTCTCCAGCAGGGTTTGAGCTGGAGTAAAGCAACAAACCCTCAGCCAGAACAGACAACAACACGATGGAAAGGCCAGAGGGTCTGCAAACCCGGGGGGCATCTCTGAGCAGAGGCAAATGGGTTATTAAATAGGAATTGCCTCAGCATCAGCCTTTAGGGTGCTCTGGCAGCACAAACCAGGGCAGGTTTGACAAGGCTGAGGCAGGAGGGTTAGTGAGGTGGGGGGACACTCATGTACCAGTGCCAGGGGACTCCAGAGCCTGAAGAGACAGGTGATGCCAGACCTGAGATACATGAACCATGTGCATCCTGGGCTGCAGAGTGGGCAGCAGATCGAGAAAGGGGATTCTGTCCCTCTGCCCTTCCCTGATGACACTTCACCTGCAGTCCCACAACCAGCTCTGGAGACCTCAGGACAGGATGGAGCAGGTCCAGAGGAGGCCATGGAAATGAACAGGAAGCTGGAGCACCTCTGCTACCAAGACAGGCTGAGGAAGCTGGAGTTGTTCAGACTGGAGAAGAGAAAGCTCTGGGAGAACCTGACAGCGACCTTCCAGTCCCTGAAGGGGGCTATGAGAAGGCTGCAGAAAGGCTGTTTACAAAGGTCTGGAGTGACAGGATGAGGGGCAAAGGTTTCACATTAGAGGAGATTGAAATGGGCTGTTAAGAAAAAGCTTTTTAGGAGGAGGGGGATTGAACACTGAGCAGGTTGCCCAGGGAGGGAGTTGAACCCCATCCCTGGAGATCTTGAAGGGGAGACTGGACAAGGCTCTGGGCAACCTGATCTGTTTGGGGCTGTCCCTGTTCCCTGCAGAGGGCTTGGACTGGATGTCCTCTGGAGGTCCCTTCCAACCCAGGCCACTCTATGCCTAAGGAGCCTGCCCTCAGCCTGCTTCT
This sequence comes from Rhinopomastus cyanomelas, assembly GCA_013400115.1. NCBI lineage: Eukaryota > Metazoa > Chordata > Aves > Bucerotiformes > Rhinopomastidae > Rhinopomastus > Rhinopomastus cyanomelas. Next base: position 125,807 of record VXBP01006546.1, on the reverse strand, counting down.
GGCCAAGCTGCTCAGGTCTTCCTTCCAAAACCACAAAGCATTTCAGCTCAGTCCTGGAGGTGCCCAGAATTCCAACTGCCCCCTTCTCCAGCCTGCTCTTCCCTCATGTTTTAAGCTGGTTCCATGTTTTATCCTGACTCTGCTGTTCCTGCTCCCAGCCAGGAGCCCCTGTAAGAGCACAGACCCCGCAGCGAAAAGGCCATGTGTAAACAAACCCCCTCACAGCCCCCTCCCTGGCTGCCCTTCGCAGATAATTAAGAAAAACCAAAGCAAACGACTGCAAAGACAAAGATCTGGCTGAGACACAGACATGATCAGCGAGTGCCTGATGGCAACTGGAAGGGCTCCAGGTCTCCCTGCTGCCAGCATTTGTTCCAGCCCGGGGGTGGGGAGGGTAAAATTCAATATCTCAGTGCTGCTGATAGCTTAAAAATGACTAAAAAATCCCCCAGGACTCTGACAGGCCCCCAGTGCTCCAGCAGCAGAGTTCCAGCTACCAGGGGAAAGCAAAGAGCTGAAAATGAAAGGATGAGAAGATCTACCTGATCGTTACACGTTCTTCACGCCAGCGAAGCACTCAGCTGCCTCCTCCTGTGGCTTCTCCTTACGGAGGAGGCAGCAGAAGCTCTCGGGGTGTTTTGGGAGGATATAGGAGTGGATCAATCTTTTCCCATTTGCTCACTGACTGGAGTCTCAGTAATCATTAAGATGACAGGTAGAAGCGCACGCTGGTCTCATTTCCATCTTGGTTCTTCTATTATTCCCTTCTCTACAGCATCCAAATCGATTTCTTAATGAATAGCTACTTATTTCACCATTGCCAGGAGAGTAAAATCGTTATTTGTCCTTTGATTTATGGTCCCAGCAGAGGAGCAATGGTCCCAGAGGGCCAAAGGGACCAAGTTCACTAAGGTAGAGGAGGGACCTGCTCAGGGCATCATCGAATTGCCTGGGTTGGAAGGGACCTCCAAAGGTCACCTAGTCCTGCCAAGCCCCTGGAGAAGCCCAGCAGCAAGTGCTGCCCTGTGCCAAGGAGCCACAGATGGTACCACTTCAGTCCCCTGCACCAGCACCACCCCGTCCCGAGCTGGGGCACAGCGGGCACAGGAGATGCCAAGGAGCAGAGAAGCCCAAAAGCAGTTCTGTTCCCTCTGTTCCATGTCCTCTCAACTCAGACGTCACTAGATGCAGAGGCTACTCTTGAGTGTCCTAGTGGGATGTGGCTCTGCACCAGCATAGGGGCCCCTTCCTTACTGGGATCTTCTCAAACCACCCGGTGCCACCACAGTCCTGGAAAGCAAATGCAAATCCAATGCAAACGGCTCCTCTTTGGGAAGATCCTGTCTGATTGTTACAGGCTGGTTCCCTCCTCAGCAGGTTCCTAAACCTAAGGGCAACTGCTCAGACACAGCCCTCCCCTTTGCAAGGGAGAGGAGAAGACTGGGTTTGTAGTGTCTGCTTTGCATCTTTTATTGCATCCAGCGATTCTCTGCTCTATAGCTGGTAGTCAGCAGTGGGGAGGGGTCTCCCCTTGACTGTACAGCTGCCTTTCACTGATGCTCTGCCCTCCTTCTCAGATTCTCGGTGCAGTCTGGCAGATTTTTCTCTCTGAGATCCTCTCAGGTTTTTTTTTTTTGCTCTGACAGCGCTGCTGCCTGCAAGATGTCCAGTGAGTTCAGCAAATTATCACCCCTCACTCACCTGCCCCCCTCCTCTGCCACCTGACCAGGGAGGAGAAACCCTCTGCCTGCTGCGGAGAGGGAACCTTCAGAGTCACCGTTCCTCAAATGCACATCTGTCCCATTCCCAACACCCAAGCGAGAGGTGTGACAGCAGCTGGATTCAGACCCAGACACATAACAACAGGGTTTGAAGAGAGATTTGGTGGGTGAGTCTGACCGAGTTCAAAGCACTCCAGGGACACAAACGGTGAGCAGGTCTGAGCTTCAGAATAAAATCTTTCAGCCACTTAAGGCAGCAGCTGGAACCTGCTGGGGAAGCTGAGCTCCGTCCTCATTAGCTGCTTTTGCCTTGGTGCTCCTGGATGGGGGGTTCAGTCAAGGGCATCTTGAGGAAGTCCATGTGCTGCTCCCCAGCCCGAGCCTCTGCTCACTCACTGCAGCTCCTCTTTGCAGGGATATTCATTTCCTTGTCAGGGAAAAAGCCTCTCCCACACTTGGACAGAGAGAGCTGATCACTTTCAACTCTCTGCTCTCATCCAGGCAGTCTGTGGTCCCCTTCCACCTAAAACCCCAAACACCTGGCAAGACCTTACAAGGGACCAGCTCAGCAGAATCACTTGTTTGTGGGGACCCTGGGCAGCAGAGGGGCAGAAGAGGTTTCAGGGTACTGACAGCAGTGGGGTCCCTGCAGAGCTCACAGACCTGTGAACGTGTTTTTGCACTGGGGCTGGGCTCCCTCAACAGCTCAGCTTCTGCTGCAGGGCCACTGCCAGCCTCAGCCCCAGCCCCAGCCCCAGGTCAGGATTTCCCAGCTGCTGTGGTGGGAACTTTGTGTATGTCACTGTGACCTTCCCAAAGGTCCTTTCTCTCTGCACAGTCTGGTTTCCTGGCCGGGTGCTCACGGGGGTAGCTTGTGCAGCGCAGAGCAGGATACGTGACAGCATGTGAGCAGGGCAGATCTGTGGCTCAGCGCTGGCACCCAGCCCACCACCACGCTGAGTCAGCTGGGAGGCTGCTGCCTGCCTCAGGGCCAGGACTCTCCTTCTGTGGGATCACCAGCCAGAGCACGCAGGGGTCAGAAACCCTACAAGGCAGCACAGGCTGCAACGGGATAATTTGAGAGAGGGAGCTGGCCAGGGGTAGGGGGTAAATGTGTTTCAGACAGATCCCAGTGCTTCACAAGGCAGAACTGGAACACCAAAAGGGTCTGAGCCTCCTCCTCCTCCTCCACTGCTGTCTGTCCTCATTTCCTTTTATCTTCCCCCAGCAGCTTCAATAGCTGCCAACTGCATGTCTGTGCTGTTTGGGGAAGAAGTGTGGGTTATTGAGAGTCAATCCTCTTCCCCTTTGCGTTTCTCCCCAAAGCCAGGTCCTTCCTCTGAGGACCTGGGGCCGACTACATAGAGCCTGTGGACTCCACTGCAATGAAGTGCAGAGTCCTGCCTGCACTGGACACGGGTGGGAGCCCTGGGACTCTGCCAGTTACTTATCCAACTGCAAAACTGCTTTGGGAACCAAGTGTGGGGGAGCCGGCTGCCAGCCTTGTCCTCTAAGCACCCAGTGGGTCTGCAAACCCTCTCTGCTGCAGCTGCACTCGCGGTCTGAGCTGTGTGAGGTCACCTTGGGGAAAACGTGCGGAGGCTGCCGGTGTCCAGCGGGGGCCGAGGGAGCCAGACCTGCACCCACAGCCACTAAGGGAAGGTGGAGCAGCTTGCGTGGCTCCAGCAATGGGAGCTAGTGAGGGGCTGCTTTCCCTCTGCCTTCCCCAAGTCCCAAGAGATCATCCTGCAGGGCTCAGCACAGCGATGGGAAGCAGCTGCCTGCAGGGAGGGCAGTGAAGGAATCCCAGCTGAATCTACTCCCAGCACGGGGAACTGCGACAGACAAGGTCAGGCAAGAGACAGAGGACCAAGGGCATTGATGGAGAGAGATTTCTTCTCTTTAGGAAACCAATCTCCATCCACAGAGCATCCTGTCTGCTGAACACTGCTGTTGGGTGGCTACAACACAGTCTGTGCCTTCACCTTCCCGGGACAACTGCTACTTCTGCTCCTGAGCATCAGCAGCCCTCCTTTAGAGAAAGACTGTTGCTGGAAGTCTGTGCAGTAATTAACGTGAAAAACCCATCAGAGCCAGACTGCAGCTAAGTAATTCTTAAAGTGTTCCAGACAAATCTGTGCAGGGATGGTTAGAAGCAGGGAAGTGGAGATACAAGCACATCTCACACTGTTCTGTGCCTCCACCGCGTCTGCCTCTGCTTCTTCATTATACACTCCAGGACACACAGTACTTCCTGGCACAGACACGTGCTCAACTACACCAGAAATCACAGAATCCCAAAATGATTGAGGCTGGAAAAGCCCTCTGAGCTCAGCCAGCCCTGCCCAGGACCTAGCACCACCCCTTCGGCCACACCAGGGTACTAACGGCTACAGCCAGCCTGTTCTTCAACACCTCCAGGGATGGGGACTCCCCCACTGCCCTGGGCAGTCCAGTCCAGGCTCTGATCTCCAGTTCCATGAGGAAGGGCTTCCTAACATTCAACCTAATGCTCCCCTGGCAGTTTCAGGCCCTGTTCTCTTCTTGTCTTGGCAGTGGTTGAGTGGGAGAAGAGCCTGACCCCACCTGACTGCAACCTCCCTTCCGGGAGATGGAGAGAGGGAGCTCTTGACCTGCCCTTGCCAGAGCTCCAAAAGCACAACCAGGAGCCTCACTGCCAAAGACAGTCTCAGCTGCCTGTTAGCAGAGGTCAGGGGGATGACGGAGCAGGTCAGAGTGGGTGAATTCCTTAGCTCTTTCCGTGTGACAAAGCAGGTGAACTCTGCACTGCCCCAACCAGAGGGCAGTGAGGTGCAGCTCCCTACCCTTCCATTTGCCAGCAGAGAGTCAGAGAAAGAATCCAGTGAAGACTCAGCTGGGACCTAACTAAATTCATTGCCCTCAGCATCGAGAGCTACTCACAGCTGTCCCCTCCAGAACAGCAGCACTAACACATTCATACCTGCACTGAGGGGACAACGCAGTGCACAGAGGGCTCATCCACCTCAACCAGAACACTGCTACAAAGAATGCTACAAAGAAATCTAATATGGAGGAAGGAAACCAGAATTCTTCCTTTTAGAACCAAAACCCACGGGCAGAACGTGCTGCAAGAGGTGATGAATCTCTTTTGTTCCCAGAGCAATCGGAGCACAGCTGACAGCTACTCATGTGATCAATGTACCAGCAAACCCACCCATTTATTTCAGGAGTTCAATGGAAATATGGAATGTTGGGTGGAAACGCCATCGCTTAGCAATAGCTTTGCTACTACACCCTTGTAATTTGACTGGGAAGTCTGAGCAGACTGAGCTGGTGCTGTTTTCTGTGGGAGCTGGTGACCCTATAAAGGAATCACGAGGCTGCTGGGGGTACCTGCGGCAGCTCCAAGGAGTTTTCATCCAACTCCAACCAAGTGCTGGTTCCATGCTCTCTGATTTTTGAACCTTTCCAGGCCGCTCTAGAAGTTTTACAGCAGTTTTGTGGATCCCAGGAAAAGTTAGAGGTGAAAGGGTGGTTGCTGATTTAACCTGGCTCAGCACATCCCCTACTAAGCTCAAAGGGTCTGTGCCAGACTCACACTGCTCTCACTTCTCCACCTCCACCTTTTCTGCCTCTTGAATCTGTGTTCTATCGTTTTTTCTAGGCAGTCCAAGAGGAAAATGAGCAAGAACAAGCCCTTGAGAAGGTTATTTTCTTTCTCCTGCACCGTCAGACCCACCCATTTGTAAGAAGCTGATCACAGGCTTCCTACAGCTCCCCTGTGCTTCCAGCCAGCCACCAGGACCTTCCTGCTCAGCAGCTCTCCTTCACCACAGCAGGTTCTTAAAGACTGAGACTTAGAACTGGGGCAGAAATACCAGGCTAAGCTCCTGTTCCCTGCCATAATCCACTGCCACATCCACGCGACATTACTTCCCCGCTTGGTAGATCTGAAGGGGATCATAAACTAAATTGCCCGGACTTTTACCACCAGCTAGTTATCAATTTAGAAACTCAACCAGGATCCTTTCTACCCAACTGGTGCTGGTCTCTTCTCCCAAATTCCTATTTATAAGGTGGAAGGAGAGGTTTAGATTGGATCTTAGGAAGAAGTCCTTTCCTGAGAGAGTGTTTGGGCACTGGAACAGGCTTCTCAGGGAGGTGGTGGTGTCCCCATCCCTGGAGAGGTTTAAAAACCGAGTAGCTAGAGCACTTGAGGCCATGGTCTAGGGGTTAGGGAGTTGTTGGGATGAAGGGCTGGACTGGATGACCCTGGAGGTCCTTTCCAGCCATGATGATTCTCTGATTCTCTAAGTCTAGGATTCTACGACTATGATTCTCTGATTCTATAAATGCTAAAATCACAACAACCAAACAAAACCCCCTTGTTTCTAACTTCTGGAAAAGTTTGTGAACACAGCACAGCTCCAGTCCTCCCACTCGACCTCCCAGTTTGGATTTCATACAATATAGAGATCACCAGAGGCTTCCCTTTACGCACGAGGTTATTGAAAGAAGTTGTAGAGACTCGCAATTATCTACTTTCCAATCCATAAAACAAAGGCGAGGCTGAACTTTCAAGCTCTCAGTGCGGACAAAAACGCCTTTTCAACCCTTTAAACCCTTTCGTGTCTTGTGCCACCGCCTTAAAAACATCTCCGCGGCCATGAGTAATGAAGAAGAAAGTGCTGGTCTCACCCCATCGCTGCCGGCTGTCGGCTCCGTCCTGCCCGGCCTCTCTCCAGCAGCTCGATGCCTGGGGGACGTCTCTCTGCGTCCTGATCGATTCCTCCCTTCCTCGTTCTTTCTGTCCTTCTCCGGATCCGGATGCTCTTTAAATTTCCTCCGGAATTTCACTTTGAAATCTTCTTGTTACTTTGGCTTCCAAATACCCGCTTGATCCCCGAGCAGAGAGGGGGAGCAGGGATCGTCCGGAGCCCGCACCCTCCCACCCCACCCTGAACCACTCTCGTCCCCGGAGCTCGGGGGTACCAGGGCTCCCCCAACAACACCGACCCCGGCCCCGTCGGCTGCCGCTGCCCTCCCTCTCGGGCTTCGCAGGAAGGGCAGGAGCGGGCGCTGCTCTCCGAGCTCAGACAAAGGGACTGGAGCTCCGCAAGTTTCTCTCCCGCAGCCGCCGCCCGGGCGGGGATTTCTTTGTTCTGCTGCTCCTGCGGTTCCCCGCCACCTCCTCCCGCCCCAGGCAGTGCCCGGCGCCGTCACTTCGCCCCGCTCCGCCGCCGACCCGCTCCCCGGGGCCCGGCCCGGCTCGGCGGCTCCATCTGCCGGTACCAGCGGGCATCACTGGGCACTGAGGGCATCACTGGGAACAGCGGGCATCACTGGGCATCACTGGGAACAGCGAGCATCACTGGGCATCGCTGGCAACAGCAGGCACAGAGACCATGACTGGAAAAGTGAGCACAGAGGGTACCACTAGGTATCACTGACAACAGAGGGTATCACTGGGAACAGAGGGCATCAATGGGCACAGCAGGTACAGCAGGCACCACTGGGCATCACTGAACACAGAGAGCATCACTAGGCACAGAGGGTATCACTGGGAGTAGCAGGCATCACTGGACATTACTGGGCACAGCAGGCATCACTGGGCACAGCGGGCACCACTGGGCATCACTGCATGTCACTGGGCACAGAAGGCACAGAGGGCATCACTGGGCAGCAGTGATACCCTCCTGACCCTGTTCCCCATCCCCTCTGTGCGCAGCACCACAGCCAATGACAAAAGGACTGGAACAGCAGTGGAGCCTCTGCTCAAAGTAGGACAGAGTACCTTTCCCATCGACCTGTCAGCAGCAACTTCATCTGCAACTTTGCTCACCAACTAATTGTTTTACTCAGTTAAATTAGGGTAATGAGATCAGCAGGGATTGAGCTAACCCCAAAGCCTGGCAGCCTGCTGAGGATCTTCTGGGGAGGATCTTGTCCTTTACCCTGCCCAAGAATCTCTGTTGTGCCCATTGCGTGAAAGCAGGGCCCTCGCTACAGGCTTCCACACAGAATCACATACTCGCAGAACGTTAGGGATTGGAAGGGGCCTCGAAAGATCATCCAGTCCAATACCCCCACAACAGCAGGATCCCCTAGATCCAGTCGCATGGGAACAGTCCAGGTGGGTTTTAAATGTCTCCAGAGAAGGAGACTCCATAACCCCCCATGGGCAGCCCCTTCCAGGGCTCTGTCACCCTCACTGGGAAGAAGGTCCTTCTCAGATCCATGTGGAACCTCCTCTGTTCCAGCTCACACCCTCAGCCTTTCACCATCACGGAGATGCTTCACTCCCTTCATCATCTTTGTGGCTCTGCACAGGAGTCTCTCCAGCAGGTCTGTGCCCTTCTGGAATTGAGGGGCCTGCAACTGCACACAAGATTCCAGATGTGGTCTCAGCAGGGCAGAGTAGAGGAGCAGGAGGAAAACCTCTCTCCAACTCCTAACCAATTGCTTTCTGATGCACCCCAGGAGGCTGTTTTCCTTCTAGGCCACCAGGGCCCATTGCTGGCTCCTAGCCATCCTGCTGTACACCATGACCCTCAGATCCCTTTCTCCTCCACTGCTCTCCAGCAGGGCGGTCCCCAATCTATTGTGGTACCTGGGGTTGTTCTTGCCCTGATGCCAGACTCTACACTGTCCTGGTTAGAGTTCAATTTCTCCCACATGGGAAAACCAGTCTCCCAGCAGGTTTCTGTGTGAGCACTGTCCAGGTGTTCAAGAGCAGCAGCCTTGGTTGCCTTCCTGTGTGTTTGGCAAGGGATAGACCCCACCTCTTGTTTAGTGATCAAGAACTCTTGTTATTTTCCAAATGAGAAGCCAGACGAGAACATCTGTTTGCAAATGAAGGAAAAGGTGTGTCCAAGTGCTCAGTTCTCACTGGCCTTCAGGAGAAGGAGGTGATCACCCCCAAGAATCCACAACAGCAGAGCAGCACCTAAGGGGATTTATGATGAGTTTGGACAGTGGAAGAGAATAATGGAAGTGCAACTGAGCTGGTTAGGGGTGTTGAGAACAGGTCTGAGGGGGAGAGGCTGAGGCAGCTGGGGCTGTTCAGCCTGGAGAAGGGGAGGTTGAGGAGCAGACCTCACTGCTCTCCACAGCTACCTGAAGGGAGGTTGCAATGACGTGGGGGTTGGCCTCTTCTCCCTAGGAACTAGAGATAGGACAAGGGAAATGGAGTCAGGTTGTACCAGGGGAGGGTGGGGTTGAATCTTACAAAAAACTTCTTCCCAGAAAGAGTGGGGAGGCCTTGGAACAGTGGCTGCCCAGGGAGGGCTGACGGTGGGGGCACCGTCCCTAGAGGGGTTCAACAACCGGGCAGCCAGGCTGTCTGAGGAGATGGGGTAGGGGCTGGGGGCTGTAGGGCAAATGGTTAGATCTGATGATCTTGGAGGTCTTCTCCAACCTTGCTGACTCTTATGATTCTGTGATCCTAGAGCTCACTAAAAGCCACTTAGAAAAAGAAAAGTGCGGGAAGTGTTTGGAAAGACTAAATGGACAGGAGATGAGAGAAAATCGAGGCAGACAACTCAGGAACCTGTAACGAAGCACCAGATCTGACACCAATCCTCACTGTGGTCGGTGACAAGTAATTTAACCTCACATGTAAAATGAGGATAGAAGCAACCCCTCGGGGCGCCAGGAGACTTAATGAGTTGCTATTCGTAGATAAAGCAGCAAGTCTGAAGGTGAAAGCACTGGGTATTATTAGCTGAGGCATTAATTTCTCTAATTGGGCAACCCCGACATGATAAAAAAAAGTGGATCAGCATCGATTTTGGAAAGAAATTTATTCTTACGGTTCTATCATGTCCAAAGGTCCAAATGGTTCTATCATGTCCAAACAAGGGCTTTTGCTTTGGGGAGAAGGGAAACTGATAACGAATCCACCTAAAATACAGAGCAGCTTGTCATCTCCAGCTCAGGACTTCAGACTCCTACCTAAACTTCCATCCTTCTCAGGAAACATCATCTCATGTGAACAAACAGCTCTGTGTGAGTTCACACTCCAACCCAAGCTCTTGGGGAACTGGCGGCACCACACGCCGTAAAGATGAGCTCAAGAGCACCGAGTCGTTAACAAAGGACCTGTTCATTTGGGCAGCTGCCTGACCTGTCTGCAGCCACCGCTGCACTTCTCAAACCAGCTTCCCCAGTGGGTATTGAGCTGGTTTCTCTCCCCTTCCAAGGCTGGGACAGATGACCCTTGTACAAGTTCCACAGCAACAAGAAAAAGAAAAGAAGAATGAAGCCAGGCCCAAGGAGTATTAACAAGGGCATTAAAATGAGCTTCTCCCTTTGGCAGTCCCCAAGGCTCCATTCGGCTGCCTTGGTCAGTGCAGTTGGCGGTATGGAGGAGCGAACCACCTCAGGTCCTGTTTCCTTCTGCTTGCTTGCCGTGACAGTGACATTGGATATCTTGGCTGTCTCTTGGGCAGAAAGGACATAGCAGGCCACAGTGAGAAGAAATTCCTTCCCTTTGGATTTCTCCACCAAGAGACACTCGTAGAACCCAGCCGCTGCCTTCATCACATTAAAGATCACCAATCCCCCATCATAGAGGAGATGCTTGGAGTCCTGGGCCTCCACTCTGCGCCCATTAAATCTCCAGAGCACCCGAGCCAGGTTTGACAGAGGAACACAGCTAAGATTAACGTTGTTTCCAGGGGTAAAGAGGTACTTTTTCACGCTATTCTCTGCAATGATGAAGTGAGAACACCAGGGATTCAGTTTAACTTACAACCTCCAAGACACTTCCAGATCAATATGAAATTCAATTCCCCAGGTTTGGCCATGGGGAGGGGTAAAGACAAGAGAATCCCATTCTGAAAATCCCAGGTCTGGCTGTCAAGGACACCCTGCTGGTTGTACCGTCCTCAGTGAATAACAAGGAATATGAGACTGTAAGCTTTAGACTCTCAGATTTTAAGGTGGTTTTGCCTCAGCCAGGTGTAAATAAATTCACCTTCCTACGCCTCAGCATCTGGGCTGCTCTCTGACATCGCTTTGATGTCTGCACAACGCTAAGCTCAGCGTGGTGGAAGTTCCCCACAGTCCCTACTGATCATCTTATTATTGTTTGTTATGCAGTCTCACACACACAACTAAAGACAACTCTGACTTTGAAGAGATGCAAGAGATACATCTCCTGTCACGAAGAAAGGAGGGTGTCTTGCAACTCATTATGGTGTCACTGCAACAGAGCAGAGCACACAGCTACATGAACTATAATTCATTTCACAATTCCGTTAAAAACCACCAAAGGCTGTTGAAAGGGCTGGTTACAAATACCCTAGAAAACCTGCTCTTAGAATCATAGGGTCACAGAATGGCCGGGGTTGGAAGGGACCTTAAAGATCATGGAGATCCAAACCCCCTGCAGAGGCAGGGACACCTTCACCAGATCAGGTTACTCAGGGCCCTATTCAACCTGGCCTTCAACACTGTCAGGGATGGGCAGCCACAACTTCCCTGGGCAGCCTGTTCCAGCATCTTCCCACTCTCACAGGAAAGAATTTGTTCTTCATGTCCAACCTCAATCTCCCCTCTTCAAGTCTGGATCCCTTTCCCCTTGTCCTCTATCTACCACTCATGTCAAAAGCCCTCCCCCAACTTTCTTGGAGCCCTCTTCAAAGATCAGAAGGTCACCTGGGAGCCTCCTCTTCTCCAGGCTGAACAACCCCAACGTGCTCAGCCTGTCCTCAGAGGGGAGGTGCTCCAGCCCTCTGATCATTTGAGTTGCTCTCCTCTGAAGCCCTTCCAGGAGCTCTGCGTCCTTCTGATGTTGGGGACTCCAGAACTGGACCCAGTACTGCAGGTGGGGTCTCAGTCCCCTCCCTCGACTGACTGTCCCTGCTTCTTTTGCTGCTTGTCTTCTCACTACCACCAGAGGAAAAAGCCCTCCCGCAGCTTTCTTGTAGCCCCCTTCAGCTATTGGAAAGCTGCTAAAAGGTCACCTTGGAGCCTTTTCTTCTCCAGGCTGAACAAGCCCAAGTTGCACTTAACTATCTCGTGTTAATCTCGGCACCCTAAAGCTCTGACAGATTTAACAGGACAGCTGACGTGGTGTGATTTCTGCACTTCTGCACCAGGGCTGGAGAAGGACATCAGGAACATCAGTCGGGTCACATTTCCCTGCAGAGTGAGGGTTTCACTCTGGACTGCGAAGCCCTGACACTTCCACTGTGAGGGTTAAACCAGCTCAACACGGGGTTTCTTTGGTCTTAATTCAAAAGTAATAATCAACACAGCACTAATTGAGTGGCTTTCTATGATGCAACGATTGCAGTGACGGCACAAAGTAGAAGTAGAACAAGCACTCGCATACCCACAGTCAGGCAGCCGGAAGCATCCCCGTATTTCACACTTTGAATTAAATCCCTGTAAAAAGAACACAAAGAAGCCCTCCAAGCCTCAGCAGAAGAAAGTGCAGACAGGAAGTGTTCCAGCCTGTCTCATTCCAGTTGGAGGAATGGAATCTGGGTGCTGCATTACCCACAGCCAGAGTCTCCCCTCGGCGTGCGCACAGTGCTTTACTCACTCGGTGCCAGCAGCGTGATGGGCCAGCAGGACACAGCGGTGGGCAGGCTGAGCCCAGGCACAGTAGGGATCCCTTGACAGGATGCAGTCCCAGCAGAACTGGTATTGGTGGCACTGGGCAACAGGGAGCTGCACCACTTGAGACAGGGATCCTGCATAGAGCATTCCCTGCAAAGGCAGGAGGGAGTTCATTAATAGCTCTGATCAGGCTTGGAGTTGTTATTTTTCTAAGAGGGGTTGTGAGATTTTTCTGGTTGTTATTAAAGGCACCAGTAAACTACAGATCTTGGAGGAAGAAGTGTGATCTGAATGAGAACCCTGCAGGGTTCCTTCTTATTTCTTAGTGAACTTGTTTCAGTGCTGTTTTGACACAGACCAAGTCTTCTATAGAAAAAAAAGATGTCTTGAGCTCCTGTTATTAATGAATACCTGAGAGAAGCAGCACTATGAGATGTTTACAGGCTCCTTAAAAGTCAAGAGAAGAGCAGAGAAGAGCAAGGCCTCAGGCAAGCAACTACCACCGTCACTTTCCGTGTGCTCCGTGTACTTGGATCAAATCTACCCTCAGTAAATTTGTGCATGACACCAAGTTGGGGGGAGTGTTGATCTGCTGGAGGGGAGGAAGATGCTGCAGAGAGATTGGGACAGGCTGGGTCTCTGGGCAGAGGCCAACAGGATGAGAGTTAAGAGGGCCAAATAATACCCTGCAGCTACAGACTGGGGGATGAGTGGCTGGAGAGCAGCTGGGCAAAGAGGGACCTGGCAGTACTGGGTGACAACTGGCTGAACAGGAGCCAGTAGGGTGCCCAGGTGGCCAAGACGGCCAATGGCATCCTGGCTTAAAACAGCAATAGTGTGGCCAGCAGGACTAGGCACATCATTCTCCTCCTGTCCTGGGCACTGGGGAGGCCCTCCCTCAAGTACTGAGGGCAGTGCTGGGCCACTCATTACAAAAAAGAGATTGAGGTGCTGAAGCAGGTCTAGAGGAGTCACGAGGCTGGGGAAGGGACTGGAGGGAAAGGCTGATGGGGAGTGGCTGAAGGAGCTGGGGGTGTTTAGACTGGAGGAGACTCAGGGGGACCTTCTTCCTCTCTCCAATTCCCTGAAGGGAGGTTGCAGTCAGGTAGGGGTCAGGCTCTTCTCCCAGGCAACCAGCACGAGGCTGAGAGGGCACGGTTTAAAGCTACCAGGGAAGGGTTAGGCTGGATGTTAGGAAGCCCTTCCTCATGGAAAGGGGCATCCGAGACTGGAATGGACTGCCCAGGGCAGTGGTGGAGTCCTCATCCCTGGAGGTGTTGAAGGACATCCTGGCTGTGGCCCTTACTGCCCTGGTGTGATGTTAGGTTCTGGGCTGGGCTGGCTACACTCAGAGGGCTATTCCAGCCTCAGTCGTTCTGGGATTCTATGATTCTGTACTTTTGAAGATGACAGCTGCAGAGACTGCACAGGTTGGGGTGATGCAAACAGCTGCAGCTCTTCCACAATGAACATTTCCCCGTCACAATGGAAAGCTTTATGCAAATAGCCATCATCTACATAAAACAAAACGTTATTTCTAAAGATCAACTTGTTTAAACATGGCATAACTCTTTAGCCTGATCACTCAGGTTAGAATTAAGACAGAGGTTTAGAAGACATTCCTGAGCATAAGGGAATTTTTTTCAGTTCTTCAAAGCAGTTCTTGGTTTTTCTTTCAATAAGAGAGAGATGCAGTGATTTATTTATTTTTCAGAGGGTAAAAAAAGACCTCAAACAATCCCTCACTTTGCAAATATTATTATATCAAGTCTTGCTTTGATATGGAAAGTTTCTAAAGGGAGCCTTTTAATGTCCAACAAGCCAAACACATTCAGTCTAACTGGGATGAAAATGTGAAACCAGCAAGCCAGCTTCTCTATGCAAAACTTCAAACAGAGCCGATGAATTTCTCTTGCGTTTTTGAAGTCTCAGGTTAAATAAAATCTGGAACAAAACACACCACAAGGTGCAGTATCTCTGCCTAAAAGAAGCACTCACCTGTTCCTAGAAACATCACGTCGTACGTTTGTTTCTCCAGAGCGGTGACTCTGTCCACTATAATCCTGGTGTAGGTGGAACCTCTCTTCAGCCACACCAGGCTGCTGCTGCTTGGCTTGACAGGATTAGCCATTAGAGGGTGATCTCTAACAAACTGCAGAACGTGGTCAGGCAGGTCCAAAGAAGAGTTGTACCCCAGACGGCGAGCAAAATTATCGATGCACTAGAAACAAAACAGAGCAAACACCATTACAATTGTGTTTGCATTTCACTGGCTGGACAGAAGCCAGCAGGGTGTCAAGGAAGCCCAACGGCATCCTGGCCTGCATCAGGAACAGGGTAACCAGCAGGAGGAGGGAGGTGATGGTGCCTCTGTACTCTGCACTCGTGAGACCCCACCTTGAATACTGGGTCCAGTATCAGAGGCACATTGAGGGGCTGGGAGAAGGGCTTGAGAAGGGCAGCAAGGCTGGGGAGGGGGTTGGAGAACAGACCCTGTGGGAGTGGCTGAGGGAAATGGGGTTGTTTAGTCTAGAGAAGAGGAGGCTGAAGGGAGACCTTAAAGAATCATAGAATCTTTAGGGACTGATCGCTCTCTACAGCTGCCTCAAAGGAGGTTGTAGTGAGGTTGGTGCTGGTCTCTTCTCTCCAATTCCTAATGAAGGGGAAATGGCCTCAAGTTGTCTCAGGGGAAGTTTAGATTGGATCTCAGGGAAAAGTTCTTTTCCTGATAGAGTGGTTTAACATTGGAACAGGCTGCCCAGGGAGGCTGCCTCAGACCTGGAGGGGTTTAGAAAGTGAGTAGCTAGAGCACTTGAGGCCATGGTCTAGGGGTTAGGGAGTTGTTGGGATGAGGGCAGGACTTGATTATAACAGAATCACAGAATGTTAGGGATTGGAAGAGACCTCAAAAGCTCATCTAGTCCAATCCCCCAATCCTTGATGTCCTTTCCAGCCACAATGATTTCATGATTCTATGAGGTACTTTAAAAAGTCCTTTCCTTTTAGATAATAAGTAATTTCTACTTCAAAATACAAAAACCATGATTCTCTTTTAAGAACTAACTAATAATCTTACGTCTCTCATGGAGCAAGGCAGCTTTTCTAGAAACTGTCATATGATGGAATGAGAATGCATGTACCTCTGCTGACCACAACTGTGCATTTACAGAGGGAAAACGTGAGCTAATAATTCACCACAAAAAGAAAGTGAATCCAAGGCTGTTCTGTTAATTAGAACAAGTAAATTCATATTTACAGCACCAGGCTGTGGAATTGGCACTTCTCCCCAATACACCATCCACTTCACAGAGGAATGTTCCACAGACACTGGTCCTTTGAACCTTCCTTTGGAGAAGACTTTCTGGATGCTCTCCATGCTGTAGGTACAAACAGCTGAAATGTCTGATCTTCCCCTTCAAAGAAAAAAGAAAGAGCAAATGAAATATTAGCAATCATAGAATCATTCTGGCTTACCCAGGATCATCCAGTCCAGCCCTCATCCCAACAGCTCCCTAACAACTACACCACGGCCTCAAGTGCTCTAGCTACTCGGTTTCAAATACCCTCCAGGGATGGGGACTCCACCACCTCCCTGGGCAGCCTGTTCCAGTGTCCAACCACTCTCTCAGGAAATAACTTCTTCCTAAGATCCAACCTAAACCTCCCCTGAAGCAACTTGAGGTCATTTCCTCTCGTTCTATCATTAGCGATTTGCTAGCAGAGAACAGCACCAGCCTCACCACAACCTCCTTGCAGGTAGCTGCAGAGAGCAGGTAGTTGGAGCAAGTTTTATTGGCTTTTATATCAAAAGGAAAACTGTAAACTAGCCTAATCTCCACAAAGCACACCAGATCCTTCAGGATTAGTCAGAAGTCTTTTTTTTTCATTAGTCAGAGCATTATGAAAAAGCTTGTGAGTGCTGCATGGGATTTATCCGGAGCTCTGTTTTAGTTTTCACAGGACACTTCATCAGACAAGCAGGCCATGACAGATACTGCTTTTGGAATGGGGGGATAATTCTGCACCTCAACATGTTAGCAGGGTGCCCAGGTGGCCAAAAAGGCAAATGGCATCCTGGTTTGGATCAGCAATAGTGTGGACAGCAGGACCAGGGACGTAATTCTCCCCCTGTCCTGGGCACTAGTGAAGCCTCCCCTTGAGTACTGCAGGCAGTGCTGGACTCCTCACATCAAGAAAGAGATGGAGGGGCTGGAGCAGGTCCAGAGGATGGGGAAGGGACTGCAGGGAAAGGCTGATGGGGAGTGGCTGAGGGATCTGGGGGTGTTTAGCCTGGAGAAGAGAAGACTCAGAGGGGGGCATCTCCTTCTCTACAACTCCCTGAAGAGAGGCTGTAGTCAGGTGGGGACTGGGCTCTTCTCCCACTCAATCAGCACCAGGCCAAGAGGGCAGGGCCTGAAGTTGCCAGGGGAGGGCTAGGTTGGATGTTAGGAAGCCCTTCCTCGTGGAAAGGGGGACCAGAGTCTGAATGGATTGCCCAGGGCAGTGGTGGAGTCCCCATCCCTGGAGGTGTTGAAGGACACCGTGGCTGTGGCCCTTAGTGCCCTGGTGTGGCCACTGGGGTGATGTTAGGTCCTGGGCTAGTCTGGCTGAGCTCAGAGGGCTTTTCCAGCCCCTGAGATTCTGTGGAGACACAACCTGAGTGGCTGGTAGCTTCTTGCTTTGAGTTAAGCCCATGAGCTGTACCCCAGCTCTTAATAGTGAAGGAGGAGCCCTCAGCCTGTCCAGCACCACCCTGAGCAGCACTTGTAACCCTCTGCCTTACCATTGGTGGGAAAATATCCCATAAAAGATGCTGTCCTGCCACTTTCTTCTCCTAAGCAAAAAGACGTCCCGGACAATATCGAAATGCAATTTTAATTCTGGAATGGAACAGGCAAGGTGGGCTTTTAAAAACGATGTCCATCTTTTCTGCAAGAAGCGTTTTCCACCAAGGTCACCCTAAAAGAAAGAGTGACATTGACACTGGAGAACGCAGAAAGAAAGAGGCAGAATTTTCACCTAATAGTGTTGCTGTGGAGAAAAACAGACTTGGCCACTGAATACAAAACTCAACTTAAAAGCAAACCCAAAGGTTTAAATGTCAAATGCAACCTGAGCTGCTATTCTTTTCTAGAAGGAAAAAGAGGATGTTAGTTCAGAACTATGTTACTAGTTCAGAAAACATAATGACAGAATTTTGGCTGGTTGGCTACAGGAGGTTCCACTGCTAATCACTCAAGTGTTCACCTAAGAATCACTGAATCACTTAACTTAGAATCATCCTGGCTGTAAAGGACCTCCAGGATCATCCAGTCCAGCCCTCATCCCAACAGCTCACTACAAACTACACCACAGCCTCAAGTGCTCTAGCTACTTGGTTTCAAATACCCTCCAGGGATGGGGACTCCACCACCTCCCTGGGCAGCCTGTTCCAGTGCCCAACCACTCTCTCAGCAAAGAATTGGAAGAAAGAAAGAAGTTTCAAGTGACTATGTTAAAATGCAAATATGCAACATGAGGATAAATTTGGTTCAATGAGTACAAATAGAATCAGGGTAACAGTACCTAGTTCGGATAAGAATCACAGAATTATATTATTTCCTGGGCTGGAAGGGACCTCCAAAGGGCAGCCAGTCCAGCCCCCCTGCAGGGAGCAGGGACAGCCTCAACCAGATCAGGTTGCCCAGAGCCTTGTCCAGCCTCCCCTTGAAGATCTCCAGGGATGGGGCCTCAACTCCCTCCCTGAGCAACCTGTGCCAGCGTTCAACCCGCTTCCTGCTAAAGAGCTTCTTCCTAATTGCCCATTTCAATCTGCCCTTCTCTACTGTGAAACCATTGCCCTTCATCCTATCACTCCAGACCTTTGTAAACAGCCCCTCTGCAGCCTTCTTGTAGCCCACTTCAGAGACTGGAAGGTCGCTATCAGGTCCCCCCAGAGCCTTCTCTTCTCCAGGCTGAACAACCCCAGCTCCCTCAGCCTATCCTGGTAGCAGAGGTGCTCCAGCCCCCTGATCATTTTCTTGGCCTCCTCTGGATCTGCTCCCTCAGGTCCCTGTCCTTCCTGTTCCGAGGGGTCCAGTGCTGGGTGCAGGACTCCAGGGGAGGTGTCAGCAGAGCAGAGCAGAGCTGCTGAATCACCTCTTTCAATCTGCTGCCCATGCTGGTTCTGTTGCAGCCCAGGATGTAATCGTCCTTCTGTGCTGCGAGCACTCCCTCTCTGCTCCTGGCCAGCTCCTTGACCACCAACAACCCCAAGTCCATCTCCTCAGGGTTTCTCTCTATCTCCTCCTGCCCCAGCCTGTACGTCAAGCCAAACATACCCACGAACACAGCAGCATAGTTTGAAGTTGGTTCAAATGGACACTTCCCTCTGCTCTCTTCAGCTCTTCCTTGCAAACTCAATTTCGTCCCATGAATAACCTTGGGCAAATGACCAGTTAAACAGGATGAGAAAACCTATATTCACTAAGTCATGCTCTGTTCTTTCTTTTCTAAAAGAATTAGCAAAGTTTCTAATTTTAACAGGAATATTTAGAGCAAGTTGTTTAATTATCTGCCCCACTACTCAAACACTCTCTGTATTCAAACACAATTACCATGTGGTCGCAGGCTGGGAGATAAGCGTTGGTTCCACAAACATACAAGTGCGAGTCGTTTATCTTGTGGAGGAAGATGATGTAGTTCTGGCATCTTATCTAAAATAGAAAATAAAGCCAGCGTTGGATGTCATCTGAACATCTCCTGGTGTCTCAGGAACAAGCAAACAAACCCAATGCATTCAAATGACCTCTTTTGCTTCAGGCATTGAACAGCACCTTGGTACCACAGCCATTTTTATTTTAGTTAACGTAGAGGGAGAAACTGATGGTCCTACCTTGTCCTCTCCTTTGAGAATACAATCCAGTTGTTGTTTCTGGGTAACAAACCAGGACTCCTAAAAGCCATAAACAATTGTAAGATGGTTATGTTGCTTGGTTTTTTTCCCTTTCACAATATGCTGTGAAAAATAAATCCCTAAAGAATCCCAATTTGGAAGCTGCTGGGGTGAGTTAGCAGTTTTCTATGCCTCTCCATGCATCACGTGAAGAGAGCTTTTGTTTAAAATCAAAAGACTCTGTGATAATACTCTGTTAACCACAGAGTCACAGAACATTAGGGATTGGAAGGGACCTTGAAAGATCATCCACTCCAATCCCCCCACAACAGCAGGATCCCCTAGACCAAGTCACACAGAAATATGTCCAGGTGGGTTTTAAAGACCTCCAGAGAAGGAGACTCCACAATGCCCCAGGGCAGCCCCTTCCAGGGCTCTGTCATTATCACCAGGAGGAAGTTCCTTCTCACACTGATGTGGAACCTCCTCTGTTCCAGCTCATACCCATTGCCCCATACCCCTGAGCAGAGCCTGGCTTCATCCTCCTGACACCCACGTTTTCCATATTTACCAACATTCATGGGGTCACCCCTCAGTTTCCTTTTTTCTAAGCTCAAGAGACCCAGCTCCCTCCAGCCTTTTCTCATCAGGGAGATGCTTCACTGACTTCATCGCTTTGTGGCTCTGCTCTGGATTCTCTCTCACAGTTCTGTTTCCTTCTGAAACTGAGGAGCCCAGAACTACTCATATAGATTTGAAACTAGAACATTATGTTGAAATTTAAACAAATCCACAAGAAAAGTATTTTTTAAAGAAGGTATGGAAGGCAAAAGTCTTTACTCTGGCTATTTCTCGAGAAATATTCTTCAAGTCAAGAGCAAACACTGCACTTCTGCCTCCAACAAACAAGTGTCTGTTTCTTCGTTCACAAGGAGAGTGGAAATGTTGGCTAATCCTTCTCTCATAAAAGTGTTTCTATTTCCATCTGCAAAACACAGAAGGTTTTAAAAAATATTTATCACTGGAATCGCAGTGGTATGTCATCCAAACTCCAGACTGAAACCAAACTGGTAACTGAACAAAGGTAAAAAAAGCTTGTCCACACTTTCAGAACATCTCCTACATAATATGAAGTATTTGAATAAATCTGTGGGTGTTCTGTCCTCAATTTATTACAGGAAAATAAACAACACTATTGATCAAGGGGGGTTCTTCTCCCTCTCTACTCTGCCCCACTGAGGCCACATCTGGAGTTCTGCATCCAGTTCTAGGCTGCCCAGTTCAAGAGGGACAAGCGATCTGATTGAGAGAGTCCAATGGAGGGCTACAAGGACGATGAAGGGACTTGGACACCGACCTTATGGGGAGAGATTGAGAGATGTGGAGCTTTTCAGCTTGGAGAGGAGAAAACTACAAGGGGATTTAATTGCTGCCTATAAATCCATGAGGGCTGGGGTCAAGAATCACAGAATCACAGAATGTTACAGGTTGAATGGGACCTCAAAAGATCATCTAAGTCCAACCCCTTACTTAGGGTAAACCTACAGTACTGTCTCAAGATATGCTAATCTACATGGGGCTCAGACTCATGACCCCAGGAATTCAGAGTCCCATGCTCTACCAACTGAGCCAGCCCGGTGCTCAAGAAGAAAAAGACAATCTCTTTTCACTTGTGCCCTGTGACAGTACAAGGGGCACTGGGTGTCAGTGGGAGCACAGGAGGTTCCACCTCAACCTGAGGAAGAACTTCACTGTAAGGGTGACAGAGCACTGGAACAGGCTGCCCAGGGAGGGTGCGGAGTCTCCTTAAGACTTTCAAGACCCCCCTGGTCACCTTCCAGTGTGACCTGCCCTAGGTTGTCTGGTCCTGCTTGAGCAGGGGGGTTTGAACTCTATGACCCCTGGAGGTCCCTTCCAACCCCTAATGATCTGTGTTTGTCTGTTATTAGCGATAAGCCAGACCCTCCAACTACAACCATTACTGCTCAGGCTTTCCTTGCTGTCATTTGGCTGAGTGCTTTCCCAGCACTGGGAGGGAACCAGTCCATCATGTGTCACAACCTCCCAACTAAGAAAATGACTGCTTTGTCACTTACTTGGGTATTTCACTGTTTTTCTCAGAATCCAGTTCCCAAGAGAAGCATCTGCCTTCTGTATTAATTGCAAAACAAGATAAAGGACAACAGCAGCGCTGCCCATTTTCAGAGATTCAAGCAGAAAAATGCTCTTCCCTGTTTTCATTCTGTGACAATAAATAATTACAGGCAGCGCTTTCTGTGTGGTTCTCAAAAATATCCCGCAGAAGCTCTCCAAACTATCTGTGGTCTTCAAAAACTTTCTCAAAACCTCTCACATTTCCCGTTAACTGCTTCCAGACGTTCTAAAATGAAAAGCACTTTCAGCTTGCTCGAACATTGAGTTATTTTCATTTGAATGAGATGGGCAGTTCATTTCCCTTTTACTAGAGTCTGTAGCTACTCCCTGTAAGGATCAGAAGTAGATGCTGCCTGGACGGCAACTTCAAGCTCTACCGAGCACACTGAGCTGTGATGTTTTGGGTTTTCTGCAGGATGATTTCAAAAATCAGAACAAGTGGGAACATTCTACTTCCATCAGCTATTTTTAAAGCAAAATCATAGTTATGACTGCTTTATTCACAGTAATTCATCAGTTTTTACAGCTGTTATATAAACCCAATGCATTTATATATCAAATATGATGAGAAAAGAATTCCTATTGTATTAATTAAAATCAGGTAGTTTTATGGCTGGTGTTTTGGCAGTCCATCTAAATCCCTTTGCCCTCCAGCCAGCACTAGAAAATTGAGCAATATTAAAGCTAGGAAGTTCTCATCTGCAATTACAGAAACCACAAAGCCAGATTCCAAATCTGCTTTCTTAAAGGAAGGGAATCTCTGCTCTTTCTGCACTTTCATCTGTAGGGAAATGCCAACATCTGAGGAAAGGGTTTGCATGAAGCTGAGTGGAAAAATGCTGTTTGGGTTAAAAGACTTTTGGAAACATCAGAAAGCTATTAAATGGCTTCCATTAGTGCTGTGTTGTAACATAGGGAGCAAGTCTGCATGGGCTGATGTTGGCCAGTGCTTGGTCCTTGGGTCAACAGCACTGATGGCACCTGAGAGCTGTCCCTGCCCCCTGGGCCCAGCTTTGTTCTCAGCACCTGGGACAGCTGGTGCTGCCTGTTACATACACTGTGGCTTTGCATCCATCCCATCCTGTCCCATCCCATTGTCATTTCAGTGAACAAATCTTACTTCTCACTAGGGATTCCCACAAGGTTTTTCACTTTAGCCCCTTCTCTGTGGACATTTCTGAGGCAGTCCAGGTGTGGGGGCTACCCATCTGCTCCCTAAAGTACACCCCAGCTCAGCATCACCCCCCCTCAGCCCTCAAGGGACACCCTCAACACTTCAGGGAACACACCCAGCCCTCAGAGGACACCTTCAACCCCCCACGGGATTACCCCAGCACTCTGGAGACAACTCCTGCTGAGGACACCTCCAACCCCTCAGGGGACACTCCCACCTTTCACAGGACACCTCTAACCCCACAGGAGACACTTCCAGCCACTCAGGGGACTCCTCCCCTCACGGGACACCTCCAACCCCTCAGGCGATACTCCCACCACTCACAGGACACCTCTAAGCCCTCAGGGGACACTGCCACCCCTCACAGGATACCTTTAACCCCTCAGGGGACACTCCTACCTCTTGCAGGACACCTCCAACCTCTCAGGGGACACCTGTACTCCCTCCAGAGGGATCCCCAGTCCTCAGGAGACAACCGCTACCCTTCCCTAAGCCCGCCCCCCTCAGCCCACCTAGCCCCAAGATGGCGGCACCTCCTCCAGGACCTCAGGAGCGGGCGTTGGTGCCCCGTGGTCACGTGACTCCCCCCTCCTGGCACGTGGCGCCGCCTGCCCTGGGCACGCGGGACCAGCTGGAGGGCCCCAGTGACCTCCAACGGGGCAGAGGGTAGGGACGGGGGCTGAGGGGTCCCGGGGTTGGAGTCGGGTCTGGGGACTGGCAGCGTTAATGGTGTCGACTGGTGGTGGTACAGTGCGGACTGGTACTGGTTTAGTGTGAATTGGTACTGCTGGTATGGTGCAGACTGGTGCTGGTACAGTGTGTACTGGTGCCAAAGCTGTGAACTGGTGCTGCTGGTACAGTGTGACTGATACTGGTACGGTGTGAACTGGTACTTGTATGGTGTGAACCGGTGCTGTGAGTACAGTGTAACTGGTGCTGCTGGAACAGTATGATTGGTACTGGTATGGTGTGAACTGGTGCTGTGCAGCGGTGCTCTGCATAGTGTGGACTGGCAGTGCCAACCTCTAGGCTGGGGGTACTAGGCTCTGAGAGAGATGGGCACAACAATCCCATGCTGACTCCCCAGCAGAGGCTCAGCCTGGACCCTCCAGACCTGATGGTGTGAGACCAGCAGCTGCTGCACAGCACAGACACAGTCCTTGAGCCCCACAACTGCTCCTTGTTGGGTATTTCTGCAGGGTTTTGTGAGTTAGGGGAAAGGCACAGAACTGAGCTGCATCCACTTAGTGACCTCACTCTTAAGTGCCAGCATGGAGTAGTAAAACAATTGATGGATGGTTCTGTGCACAGAGAACCTCATCTGACTCCCTCTAACCTTCCCCCCACTGCCACCAGTAAATCATAGAATCATAGGACCACAGAATGGCCAGGGTTGGAAGGGACTTTAAAGGTCCTTCAGTCCCAAACTGCCTGCACAGGCAGGGACACCTTCACCAGAGCAGGTTACTCAGGGCCCCAGCCAACCTGGCCTTCAACACTGCCAGGGATGGGGCAGCCACAACTTCCTTGGGCAACCTGTTCCAGGATCTTCCCACTCTCACAGGAAATAATTTGTTCCTCATGTCTAACCTCAATCTCCCCTCTTCAAGTCTGGAACCTGTTTCCCTTGTCCTCTCACTACCACTCGTGGCAAAAAGCTCTTCCAGCTTTCTTGTAGCCCACTTTGAGATTGCAAAGCTGCTAGGTGGTCACCTCGGAGCCCCCTCTTCTCCAGGCTGAACAAACATCACACAATAACTGAGAAGGCATCAAATGAAGCCAGAAGAGATTATCTTTCCTTTTCTTGTGTCTTGTGACCTCTTAATGCTCTCTCATTTTAGATTGTTTGTCGATTTCCCATCCAACAACAGTTCCTGGCTCCTGAATTAGGATCTGTTCAAAGTCAGAGCTTGTGGTAACCCCAGGAATCACAAACAGCCTGTTCTGAACTTCTGCCAGTGAGGCAGCTGTTTGAAAAATGAGATTTTACTGCTCCGTGTTTGTCGCTTCCCTGTTGCTTTATTACCTAGTGGCAGGATAATGAACCATGACTTCTCCTCCGCAGCAAAGTCTGGTGTAGGAAATCATTTTCAAGGAAATTAGCACAACCTTCCAGCGACACCGATTTGGCACAGAAGAAACCTCAAGAGAACCACACTGTGTGCTCTGCGCTTTCTTCAACAGCAGTCACTTTATTGCCCACAGATAATGCAAACATTTTCCACCCTTGCTGCAGCTGAGCAAAGTACCTACTTAACAAGGTTCACAAAAACCCCACTGATTCCCCGAGTACCCTCTTGTTCTTTGAGCAGAGGCTCGTTTCAGGTGGTTTATTATTGCTCAAATCTACCGTCTGGTTGTGATTGGCCACTCAGTCATGAGATATGCAGAATTCAAGATGATACAGGACTTGGAGGAATTCACAGCATCACAGAGTGTTAGGGATTGGAAGGGACCTCGAAAGATCAACCACTCCAGTCCCTCCACCACAGCAGGACCACCTAGATCCAGTCGCACAGCAACAGTCCAGGTGGGTTTTAAACGTCTCCAGAGAAGGAGACTCCATAACCCCCCTGGGCAGCCCCTGCCAGGACTCTTGTCACTCTCACTGGGAAGAAGTTCCTTCTCACACTGATGTGGAACCTCCTCTGTTCCAGCTCACACCTGTTGCCCTGCCTGGATGTGTTCCTGTGTGACTTGGTCTAGGTGATCCTGCTGTGTCAGGGGGATTGGACTAGATGATATTTCGAGGTCCCTTCCAATCCCTAAAAATTCTATGATTTTATCATTGGGTGCCCCTGAGCAGAGCCTGGCTTCATCCTCCTGACACCCAACCTTTCCATATTTATCAACCCCTCAGTTTCCTTTTTTCCCAGCTCAAGAGCCCCAGCTCCCTCAGCCTTTCCTCAGCAGGGAGATGCTCCACTCCATCATCTTTGTGGCTCTGCACTGGACTCTCTTCAAGCAGTTTTGCATCCTTCTGGAACTGAGGGGCCCACAACTGGACACAAGATTCCAGTTGTGCAGTTGTGAATTCATTCTGGTTTTTAATGTAGAAAAAGATACCTGGTCTGCAGGATAGAAAAGGATCCTAAAGAACATTTCAGAGTCCACATTTTCCTTTGGGGCACAATACATCAGAATTAACTTGGAAGCATCAGGACATCATTAGGAAAAAACCCCAATACGGTGATCTGGAGGAAGAACAGCTCAGCACAGAGTACAGTGTTCATGCGAGGGATGCTGTAGTGTCTTCAGAAGAATAAAAATCCCCATAAAATAAATAGAAAAATGAAAATCATTGGCATTACAGCAAGGAAAAGCTCTGAAAGCACCCCCCTCCCCCCCAAATTATCTCTGTTAGTCCAACATGACTATTCCAAGGAGTCTGTTCCTGAATGTAGCTCTCTTTACTCTGCCCAGGCACATCTCCCCAAATGGGGATCCCATTTCCAACCAGAGCTGAGGTCCTTGCTTCTAGAACCCAGGACCTCACATGTCAGTTCGTTGCAATTTGCCCCCTCAAATCCTGTCTTCAAAAAAGGGGGTTGAAGGTAAAGGCTGCGAACACACAAATGGCAAGAGAAGATTTTGCTGTTTTAAGGTCGGTCCACCAAGGAAAATCAGAGAGACGACTAATTCCTGGGATAAAGAGTAAAATAAAGGGTAAAGCTCTGGGGCACACGGGTGGAAAGCAACCAGGCTGTGTCTGGATTTAACGCACGAGGAGCCATGTGCGAAAGGAACTGGTTTAGCAGGTGATATTTAGCAGCACAGAAACAAGAGGGACCTGCCTTCCCTCGCACACTAACAGAACACCGCCCAAATCTCCATCCTGCTTGTTGCATATCTTTTACAAAGGGCCAAATCCACAAGCAAAAACCATTTCAACCAGAAATCATTGAGCTTCTAACATTTATTGCAGATATTGAAAGGTTTAACAAGGCTAACACGTTTACTTACACTAAAAAGAAACGTCAGTTACCCCATAACAGAAGCATCTACATGGTTACTAGCTCAGCACTACCGCCAATCTGCACGGAAACAGAAACCAGCAACTTTGCTCTAAGGAGATTAACGGCAAAATAAAAAGAAGCAACCAAAAGACAGCAGACACCCCACGGAAGTTAGTGAAAATGTTCACTGAAGCTTGCAGTCTTCATGGAAGAGAGCCTGGAACTAAAATAACAGAAAAGAAACTAGTAAACTCGGAACAAGGCAACGCGTCTGCATTAAACAACACGGTTCACAATGCACAAGGTTATTTCAAATGGTCAAAAGCACAGCTGCCCGCAAAAGCGGCTCCAAATAGGAAAGGAAGTTGGTAGAAGGAGCGTGAAGTCCATCACAGCGACCACGGGCAACCTGCTGGAGAGTGACACTGGGTTCTCAGCACCAGCTCATTGCTCTGCTGGTATCTTGTCCTAAATAACAGGTTGGCACAAGACTCTGCTTCTTGAAGACTCTACTCCAAGTACTCCACTGCTTGAAGACTCTAAGTACTCTACGACTTGAAGACTCTACTGCAAGTACTCTACTACTTGAAAACTGTACTTCAGCCTTCTGGGGCAGCAGGTTCAGATTTTCCAGGTGTTCACCTTTACACTGAAGTGCACTCTGAAAGGGTGGTGCTGCTTCCCCATTTGTATCCCAATGTTTTTCCAAGCTCAGGGAGGCAGCAGTCGCACCCTGAACGGTGCTGTGCACAACAGAATGGGTTGGTCAGAGCAGCACAGATGCTGATGTGGGGCTGAGGGAGTGGGTTTGTGAAACCACTCAGTGCCTTTCTGCAAACAGTGTGAAAGAATAAGCAAGAATCCTTCCAAAATGAAAACATGGGCAAAGAGGTGAACTGGAAGTTTGCAGGGAAATAAAACCTGTTGAGCACCAGCACTGGCAAGAAAGCTAAAAGAAGTTAAACCCTTGTAAGCAGGGCTGAGAGATAAATCAGAGGCCAAGGAGAATGGTTCCAGAGCATCATTCTAAACCAGCCAATGGCTGATCCATCTCCTGTTGGAGAGGCTCATGTTTTACACTCTGTAACTGCTAATTACACCCAGGGAAGCAAGAGGGGCAGTGAAGAACACACCGCCCGGACCTTAGTCAGGAGCTTGCACTGCCAGAGACTGTAATCAAAGAGCTTACAAGTGGCCTGAGATCCAAACCATGACAGGATTTCAACATCTCCAAGCAAAGCCTTTGAGAATCCCCCTGGGCTATCAAATGTCTGATCAAGTGTGATCAGAGATGAACTTATTTATAGCCTTTGTGCTTCAGCTTTTTAACATAAAGGTGAAGAAACACGGGACATTAATGAAGAACAGACCTGCCAGTGTTTTCCTCTTCCTGCCCCCGTGGTTTTCTTGAGCAATTACGTGCTCCTAGGCAACTAAATCTGAGTGATCAGAGAATGATCACTGGGACATAAGATTTTGTTTCTTGTGGTTTCCAAGGCCCACACACAGTAAAGAAAAAAACCCAGCTCACATCAAGGAACTAAAAATGGTTGCTACACGCAAAGTTTGTTGCTCGAGAATGAAAATGAAGACCCTTCCCTTTCTCAAGCAGCAGGTTTACTGTTCTCTAACCAGCAGGCACAGGCAGGTCTGTAACTGGAGAACACATTTTCTTGCCTGTTTGTCAGTTAGGAAGGGGAGATGCTGCCACACTGCTGTGGGGTGAAGTTAGTGCTGAGCCATGGGCTCTCTGCTCTGCGAGAATCAAGATGCAGGATGGGAAGCTCAGCCACACATTGCTGCTAGAAGCACAACATGCGTCAGCTCAAGATCAGCTCTTTTTAAAGAGCTTCACTGCAGTAGGGTTTGG
This sequence comes from Rhinopomastus cyanomelas, assembly GCA_013400115.1. Classification (NCBI taxonomy): domain Eukaryota; kingdom Metazoa; phylum Chordata; class Aves; order Bucerotiformes; family Rhinopomastidae; genus Rhinopomastus; species Rhinopomastus cyanomelas. The sequence goes on along the minus strand of VXBP01006546.1, from coordinate 97,507 downwards.
AGCTGTATGTTCAAGTGAAGACTACTGATTAGCTTTAGAAAGGCACTGAAGGAAAATGAGCACCCCAAGGAGTGCAGGATGAAATCCTGTCCCTTCTTACAGTCGCAGATCCCTTACTGATGTGCGAGTCGGAAGAAGATTAATGATCAGATCAAGAATATTGTGGTAACGCTGCTAAATCTTTTGTGTCTTCAGAGCTGCTTCACCAAGCAGTTAGGGGAGGCTTTAACTACAGCAGATTAACGCAGTTCCTCTCCTTCAGTAAGTTCTGGAATAGTCCCTTAGAAGTACAAGCTTGTTCTCTTATTTTAGGGGATTTTTCAAGAAAAGAACTTCTGCAAAGCAAGTAATTAAGAAACATAAATGATTCTGGACAGATGATCCACTTCCAGATGACTTCTGAACCAACTTCCAAGTGTTTCCTTCAGGATTTTCTGCAGACACATGAACTGCACCTGCTCAGGGCTGAAACTTCTTTGAGAAGGAAAGAAATGATTGAAGAATTTGTTGGAGAAGAGCTACAAATTTGTGTGAAACCAGTCAGCACCCTTGAATATGGACTGGTTGTTCATTACAATGAGGAACCTTAGCAGCAGAGGTTTAGAAGGAAGAGCTTAATGTTCTCAGAGTCAGACGAACTCAGTTATTGAACCTACACTTAAAGTCTAGAATTCTGTCCACAACGAGCCCACGGGTAGAGACTCTTCTTAGGGCTGGTGTGTGGAGGAAAGGAAACTGCTTAACACAGTCCCTGGATGTAGAGAAGATTAGCCCATCAACAAAATGTAAAATGAAATCAGAACTTCCTTGTAAGAAGAACTGAAATTGAGAAGATTCTTGGCTTCAGAAAGGACCAGAGCCAAACCAGGCTAGTTGTGTTTTTCACGCTGCTTATTCTGGGTTTTGATAAACCATCCCACCACACGAGAGGCAAACTGGGCAAGGAGAGAGGTAAGCAGGCACTTCCCAGAACAGAATGGGTTGTCTCTTCCTCAGCAGATGAATCCAAGTTGCTAGCTCGTGCAACGAAATACAAGATTAATCTTGGAAAACGTTTGAATCCATCAGCATTCAAGTCTGCTACGGTAGAGCAAATTGCTCTTCGTGCCGGCACACTCTGCCGAAGCTCTTTCACGCAGCAGCCTTTGCATATCCACAAGTCTCTTACATCAAACCTAGAAAGTTAAGATTTGGGATAATTCAATAGTTCAGAGGAGGTCTGGATTCTCAGGAAATGTTAAGAAACCAGAAAACACTCATGGCAACAGCAATATTTTTGTGGTAAAGGAGGATTTTAACAAGCCCTGGTAGGTTAATGTTTGCAGGAATTGAGAAAGCAGCCGTGTCGGTCGCACATACCTATTTACTTGCTCTTTTCTGCCTGTACATTTGTATCATTCTCTGACGGAAAACATCAAATGCATCTTCTTTATTTTCTTCCCCTGCAACACCCAAGCCCTCCCCTGCAGATGTAGCACCCCTAGGGAGTAAAATGGATAGTTAGAACACTCTTGTTTCTGGTACATTTGACAATGTGCAGAAGAGATCACAACAATAGCTTCTGACACAGACACAATTCAAGTGGGAAGTCATTCTGCTTCACTTGGGGGAGAAGGGGAGAGGAGATGTAGTACCTGGCATTCCTGATCAGCTCTAAACTGGTCCACACCTCCCATTACACATGCGAATACCCACCAGATAAAACACTGCTACCATGGTAAGGGAGCAGTGAACAGAGTCATCTAACAGATGGAGTTCTTACATGAACTTTAAGTGCTCTATTCATGGCAGGCAGGATCCTCTGCTCAGAGGGCAGCAAAAATTGCCTCTGTCCTTAGATTTCAGAGCTGACAGAACACAGAGACTTTGAGAAACGAGTAGGAAACACCATGTAACTCTGGGTAAAAAGATGGACTGGATATTGGGAGGAAATTATTTGCTGAGAGAATGATTGGGGACTGGAACGGGCTGCCCAGGGAGGTGCTGGAGTCCCCATCTCTGGAGGGGTTCAAAAAACAAGTGGCTAGAGCACTTGAGGCTGTGGTCTATGGGTTAGGGAGATGTTGGGATGAGGGTGAGGGTTAGGGACTGGATAGGACTGGATGATCCTGGAGGTCCTTTCCAGCTATGATGACTCTATGATTCTATAATGCTACTTGCTTCAAACTTCCATCACCCAAAGCAAGTGCTGTAGCACATGCTCCACAGACCAAACCTGGAGCTCCTGCCCTTCCAAGCAAAACGAGGCATGAATTCATCTCTTCTGATCCCAACACGCTGAGAGAAGCAGACAGGCCTCGACAATACCAAACCAACCTTCTGCCCGGGAAGCAGATGGAGAGAAAGACCCACAAGAATGCAGCAATACAAATCATTAAAGCCCATCTCTTTCTCCAGGCTATGTGCACAGAACAGACACATCACAGCGCCCCGCCACAGCGATGATTCTCTCTGCCAGTTTTACCCTCCAGCTCTGCTCAATCAGTATTATCTGCTAAAGATTTCATGATGTGAAGCAAGACAATTGAGATTGGCCCATGTTGTGAACCTGGGATTGTGGTGCTATCGGGGTAAAATCTGAGGACTTGAAGTAGAAGAAAGAGAAAAGATTCTTACCCAGCTTCTAGAACAATAGATCCACTTAAGCCAAGTGGGTGGTTGTGCAATTCTCACACAATATTCACATCCTCTAAAGTGCAAATTTGACTTCACAGTCCACACTAGAAACTTTGAGTGATGTTTTCCCTTCTGAATGGTAGAGTCTGACTTGGCAGCTCTGTGAGCAAGTTCAGGTAGATGTTAAATTTTAAACTTTGCTCTTTTTTTCCCATCTTTTCTACCATGGCCTGGTGGAAAGATCCACAGTCTGAACGAAACACATCAACTGCTTTGTATTTCCAAACAGAACAATTTCTTTTTGGTTTCCATTTAGGCACAGCTCCTCTTCTAGGTTACTTTCAGAGTAAAGAAAGCTAATCAGACATAATTGCCTGGAGGATGACCAATCACAGGATCATAGAATGGCCAGGGTTGGAAGGGACCTCAAAGATCGTCCAGTTCCAACCCACCAGTGCACAAGCAGGGACACCTTCGCTAGATCAGGTTACTCAGGACCCCAGCCAACCTGGCCTTCAACACTGCCAGGGATGGGGCAGCCACAACTTCCTTGGGCAGCATCCTTCCACCCTCATAGGAAAGAATTTGTTCCTCATGGCCAACCTCAATCTCCCCAATTCAAGTCTGGAACCCTTTCCTTTTGGCCTCTGGCTACCACCCGTGTCAAAAGCCCTCCCCCAACTTTCCTGGAACCTCCTTCAGAGATTGGAAAGCTGCTAGAAAATCACCTGGGAGCCTCTTCTTCTCCATGCTGAACAACCCCAACTTGCTCAGCCTGTTCTCAGAGGGGAGGTACTCCAGACCTCTGATTATCTGAGTTGCTCTCCTCTGGACCCCTTCCAGGAGCTCTGTGTCCTTCTGATGCTGGGGCTCCAGAACTGAACCCAGTACTGCAGGTGGGGTCTCACCAGTGCAGAGTAGAGGGGGAGAATCACCTCCCTTGACTGACTGTCCCTGCTTCTTTTGCTGCAGCCCAGGACACCATTGTCTTTCTATCCCAGAACAATTTTCTGCCTTTGAGTGTGGCTTCTTGTTTTGGCTTTTTAAAGCATCTCTTGAACTGTAAAACTGGGTCAGACCCATAGCTGAGACCAATTAGTTCTCAAGACAGGGCACAGCTCACAAAATTAACATAAAACTTTGTGTAAAACTTCTAGACCCATTGTTTCTGTGAGAAGTCACCATGCAATTTATGTCTTTCTCAGTAATTCAAATCCAAATCCTCAAGCCTATGACTATGACCTGCTGCCACAGCCAAAGACAAGCTCAAGGGCCTCAGGTTTCTTTTGTAACACCTGATGGGCCTCAATTCATCAGGTTTAGATACGTGTGTTCTGTAACAACCAAGGAATGCTCTGCTCCAGTTATTATCTTTCCCCTTTGGGTCAAAGAATGAGATTAGGCAGCTCGAGGACTGTTAAAGGAGGCATCCACAGAAGAGCTGGTAGTTTTCAAAAGGGGAGGAGAGTGTAGAGGGTACAGATTTTTGAGAGATTCTTCTCCCAAATTCCTAATGATAGGATGAGAGGAAATGGCCTCAAGGTGCACCAGGGGGGGTTTAGATTGGATCTTAGGAAGAAGTTTTTTCCTAGGAGAGTGGTTGGGCACTGGAACAGGCTGCCCAGGGATGTGGTGGAGTCCCCATCCTTGGAGGGGTTTAAAAACCAAGTAACTAGAGCACTTGAGGCCATGGTCTAGGGGTTAGGGAGCTGCTGGGATGAGGGCTGGACTGGATGATCCTGGAGGTCCTTTCCTGCCATGATGACTCTATGATTACCTCATGGAACAACCCATAACCCAACAAAACCAACAACTCCTTGCACTGTTTCAAAGCAACTAACAAGAGAAAGCAAAACATTAACTTCTGCTCATTGAGGTTGTCCCAAAGTAGCAGCCAAAGAGCTATTTTGATGGGAAAGGAAAGAGAGGGGTGTTTCAGGAAAATCATCAAGAACATGAAGTTCTCTTTGCATCACAGAGCAGGTCAACATGTTTTTGTAAGAGCTACAGAAAGCCCTGCCTTTACAAGAGAGACTCAGCAACAGACTCCAGTTGGGAAGACTGCATTTTCACCTACTGAAATGCAGTTCTTCAAGATGGCCAGAAAGCTTTGGAACGGGGAGGGCTGTCAGAGCAGACACAATTAATCAGGTCACAATTACTGCAGCAAAACCCTTGCCAGGAGCTACAGAAACAAAAGGAAAATTAACTCATGTATTTGGTCCCAACAAGTTCTGAGGTTAAGAACCAGGATCCTAACCCTGCTGAACACAGAGAGCTACAGATGAAAGCAGCTGGTTCCTCACTGTCCACTTGCTGCTGAAGAAGGGAATAGAGTAAAAAAAAAAAAGGATTGCCACTGGGGAGCACTAAGGAAAAGAAGAAAGCAAACAGCCAGGATATTCTACTGACTAGACTTACCAAGACACAAAGAGGAGACGATTGTTAAACTACAGACTACGTGTGTGGACTAAAAAGTTGGTTAGATGAGTTCAGAGAGGAATAAATAATTTCTGATTCCTTATTCAGCCAGGGAGCAGGAAGAGGCACTGTCCATTCTCTGCGCTGGCAGCAGTGGACACTAGATGCAGCAACTTTGACAGGCAAACTGAAGACTTCTGAAGGGAAAAGCACACTTACCTTCTGGCAGAGGCACTTACCTTTTCAGCATTAGTGGAACAAATCACGTTATTAGAGTGAGAATAGATTTTTTGCCTGGACCTAGCAGTACTGTCTCTAACATTCCTAACGACTGATTACACACTGTGTACCTGGTGTGGCAGCAAAGAGAGTCCCAGGACAACACTATGTGTTAAAAACCCCTGAATACAGCCAACTACAAAGCAGCACCTCCTGAAGAACAGGGGCAGCCACAGATCAGATCTGCACACTGCGGCATTCCTGCTGCAGCCTTCAGTGATGCCAAACTGCATGGCAAGAACCGGCCACCTTCCAGACCAGAGCATCCCAGCCTGGCCAGAAAAACACGTCGAGTCTCCACACTCAGCTGTGCTGAGGCCAGAGGCCAACATCAGGAAGGGAAGGAAACAAAACACTGAACTGGTCACATCTAGGTGGGCTGGATAAGCACAGTTGGTGCTATGAGAATCCCGGACTTTTCCAGAGCTGTCAAATCTCTGTGGAGTGTTCCCATTACATACACTTTGACAGGCTCTCTGATCCCTTTTCCTCGGGTACCAAGGCCATGTCCTTCTTGCCAGCCCATCTTCTGGAGCATCTGGAAACCCACATTCCTGTTTGTTAGTTTCTTGTGTGAGAATTCTAAATCTTTTGGTTTCTATAGAGAGAGAAAAACCAGAAAATCAAAAGGGTTTTTTTGTCGTTATCCAGGGAGATCACAGATTACAAATCACTCAAATCCCCAACTCTGTTTAATCTCTGCATAGACAGAAGTATCTCCTAAGCAGCACTCCTCTAGATACACAGAAAAAGTCTACTAAAAAAATAGTCTGTTGGAGAATAAAAAAAGCAAAGTTATCTGTTTCAGGTTCTCAAACTGTTACTAAAACACCTTTGTATTTTAAAAAGGTTGTTTTGTTTTCTAACAACCAATATTGAACCATCTAACAAGTTCTTTACCTTCTTCTTCTTTGTAATTGGGCAACCACGAGGCCTGTCGTAAGCAATTCTGACCGGTTCATGCACTGCAAGTCAAACCAAAGACAAAACTAAGCTGTAAAGGAAAACAATTGATACAGAAATCCACAAGTGGGACTTGAAAGTGAGGCCTTGGCCTAAAAGCAGAACCAACAAGAAAGATCAGAATCATAGTAAAAGAAAAGCAAACGGCAAGAGGGACTTTTTCCTCCCATCACCACAGAAAAAGGGGATTTGGATGTGCAAGTATTTAGATTTGAACCTGTTGTGCCAGGTACATGCTGACAGATGATGGACTGTGAGGGCTCTGGATTCCTGAGCTTCTGTAACACCCTGGTAGAACATTCAGACTGGACTTAAATCAGGTTATCATGTATGATTTTCAAGAACCACAGAACATCAGGGATTGGAAGTGACCGTGAAAGATCATCCAGTCTAATCCCCTGCCATAGCAGGATCCCCTAGGTCCAGTCACACAGGAACAGTCCAGGCAGGTTTTAAATGTCTCCAGAGAAGGAGACTCCACAACCTCCCTGGGCAGCCCCTGCCAGGGCTCTGTCACCCTCACCGGGAAGAAGGTCCTTCTCACATTGATGTGAAGCTTTCTCTGTTCCAGAGCAGAGCCTGGCTCCATCCTCCTGACACCCACCCTTTCCATACTTATCAACATTCATGAGGTTACCCCTCAGGCTCCTTTTTTCGTAGCTCAAGACACCCAGCTCTCTCAAGCCTTTCCTCATCCGGGAGATGCTCCCCTCCATCATCTCTGTGGCTCTGTGCTGGACTCTCTCCAGCAGCTCTGTGTCCTTCTGGAACGGAGAAGCCCTGAACTGGACACAAGATTCCAGATGTGGTCTCACCAGGGCAGAGCAGAGGGAGAGGAGAATCTCTCTCCATCTCCTAACCACTCCTTTCTAATCCTCCCCAGGATGCCACTGGCCTTCTAGGCCACCAGGGCCCCCTGCTGGCTCCTGGCCATCCTGCTGGCCACCAGGACCCCCAGGTCCCTTTCTCCTCCACTGCTCTCCAACAGGTCAGTCCCCACCCTATCCTGGTCCCTGGGGTTGTTCTTGCCCACATGCCAGGCTCTACACTGCCCTGGTTAGAGTTCATTGAACGTCTTCCCACCCAGATTTTGATATCACCAAGGACAACTTTCACCAATCAAAGTCATTCTGCAAAGAAAAGGCATTTGTTGAAGTAGCTGCTGTTTTAAGCTACTCATGTCTCAGTTTTTAGGATATCAGGACCCAACCCTGCTGTGCCCTCACTGGCAGAATTTAACAAGCCGAGGCAAAGTTTAAATAAGAGTCAAACACTCAAAATAAGTTTCATGCTGGACTTAAGTCTGTCAAATCTTCGTTACGGTGATACACACCATGAAAACTACTGCTGCTAGGGTTTCAGGCAGCATTCTGTGCCAACAGCTATAAAGTATCTCTGAACAAACACTCACCTTTTGGTTCTTCTATGAGGCAGATCCTTTTAGAGGCAGGAATCATACCAACTTTCAGAGACTTGCTGCTGATCCGTTTGCGAGGAAACAGGGTACCAGGAGCAGGAGTTGATGCCTGTGTCGACAGATTTGGTATAGCACCATCAGCTGCTGCGGTGAGCTGCAGTTCACCTGCTGAAATTTCCTGTCCTGTTTTGGAAATCATCTCTTCAGTTAGGTTTTCCGCACTTCTACCTGCTGACACGTCATCCTCTTCTCCCTCCTCTGCTTGCTCTAAAGGCTGGGAGACATCCTCCTCAAACTCGGCTTCCTCTTGATTATCTTCTTCCTCTTCCTCTTCCTCCTCCTCCTCCTCCTCTGAAATATCCAAATGCCTCTCTCCAGGTTTAGCACCTTCCCCAGCCTCAGCCATCTCTGACACAGCATTGAAGTTAATAGAGGGACACAACTCATAGACTTTCATTCGGTAGAATTTGAAGGCAGAACTGTTCCGATCCTGTAGAAACCTGAGCAAAAATGACAGTGGAAATAATATCAGGAGGAGGTTTTCTTTATCTATCACAAAGCAAGACATCAGAGAGAAATTAATGTACTGATTCTAATTTCTTTAACGTCGAATCCTCCAGCTGCACAAAGTCAGAGCAGCAGCCATTCTCCTTAGTTCCCACAGCCTGCTGCTCAAATGTGGGGCTGAAAGAATTCCATATGATCATCTTCATTATATACAAATACAGAGACACTAAGATAAGATCCCAGTGCCTGGATGACCCAGAAGGCAAAGAGAATCATAGAATGGCCAGAGCTGGAAAGGACCTCAACGATCGTCTAGTCCCAACCACCCTGCAGAGGCAGGGACACCTTCACTAAAGCAGGTTACTCAGGGCCCCATCCAACATGGCCTTCAACACTTCCAGGCATGGGACAGCCACAACTTCCTTGGGCAACCTGTTCCAGCATCTCCCCACCCTCACAGAGCCCAGAAGGGAATTCAGGGCTTCCAAACACCAGTCGTGTGGTCTGGGTGATAATAACTGCATTGATTCTGAGAGAGACAAGAGGACTCCATTTTTGTAGGCACAGCAGGACTAAAAGAGAAAGGCCTGTGTTAATTTACACTTGAGCACTCAGGCCACTGTCATCAAAGCCTCGCTTAATAAAATAAGATTAAAAATACTCTGCCAGGACACTGATTGAAGATGCAAGGTGATTATTTAGGATAGGAAAGAAAAAACCCCACATAAATTGGCGCGTGCACACGGTTGGGAGAAGTGTTTTTCCTTCTGACTTGTTTGAGACATCCACCATTAACGCAGGTGCTGAGCAGGACCACGGGGAGCACTGCTCTAAGTCTTCTGTTCCTGAACACACTGAATAGAATTGCAGAGCTCAAAGGAGAATAAAAGGAAACAGCTCCTTAGTAACTGTTTAGATGCATTTTGATTTCTCTCAGATCAAACACGTTGGTTACTCACCACAGGTCTGGGTTATCCGCGCTGTTGTCTATGCTGAACTGCTCAATTTCTGGTCCTACCTGTGCCACAAACTTCGCAAGTTTCTCCGCAGTTTCCATTGTTTTTGCATCCACTGCAAGAAACAGAACAGTCGTCATCCAGAGCTTCATGCAAAATCTGCATCACTGCATCGAAGTCAATGTAGCTGAGAACCACCTGCTTCAGCAAAATGAACTGAGCTTTAGAATTTCCAGCAGAAGATTCTATGTGATTTCCTTTCTGTTCAATTCACAATTTCAAATCTAATCTTGACTCTTCACTTACCATCAGGAAACTGAGAGGACAACGGTGGGAAAAGTTCAGGCGGTGCCAAGAAATCCTCTGAATCTGCCTTTTCTTCTGCTGGCAGAGCGAGCTCCGAACTGGGGGCACACGGTGAAGACGAGGTGGCGTTGAGAGACAAATTCTTCTCACACAGGCTGGTTTCTGACACAGAAGACTTTGACTGGATTGAACCCTGAAGGTGCTTGTCCTGGTGCTTCAGCACGGTACCAGCTGAAAGCACTGTCTGTGTCCCTGTGGTTGCTCTCCTCGCCTTCCTTCCTCGAACACTGTATTGACTAAGAACCCCCAGCCTTTTTCTCTTAAATAGTTTTCTCTTAATACCGGCGACTTTCCTGGCGTACAACATGGCCCTGACTGATTCTGTCGCAGACTCTTCCGGTGTTCTGCCCTCACCGCCCGCTTCCTTTCCGGACGATGTCCACCGTTGCATCTCCGACAGCTTCAGCCTGTAATACTTGTATTCTAGACTATCTTCATCAGACAAGAACCTAAATAAAACCACATAAACAACATCAAAGACAAAGCTGAAAATACAACTGAACTGAAATACTCAGATCAGAAACTCCATAGCCATTGGTCCTTTTCTCCAGGGGAACATGAGTTGGTGCACTTAATGCCAGCCTGCATGGGCTCTTCTCCATCAAGTATGCCAAGCACATAAATCACAGAACACTAGGGATTGGAAGGACCTTGAAAGATCATCCAGTCCAATCTCTCTGCCATAGCAGGATCCCCTAGATTCAGTCACACAGGAACATTTTCAGGCAGGTTTTAAACGTCTCCAGAGAAAGAGACTCCACAACGCCCTTGGGCAGCCCCTTCCAGGGCTCTGTCACCCTCACTGGGAAGAAGGTCCTTCTCACATGGATGTGGAACTTCCTCTGTTCCAGCTCACACCCACTGCCCCATGTCCTGTCACTGGGTGCCCCTGAGCAGAGCCTGGCTCCATCCTCCTGACACCCACCCTTTCCACATTGATCAACATTCATGGGGTCACCCCTCAGTCTCCTGTTTTCCAATCTAAAGAGTCCCAGCTCCCTCAGGATGGAAATGTTTGACATAAATCATTTGACTGGTAATTCATCAGCTCTGCTGTGATTTGCACGTGAAGAGATACCATCATGTTAGAAGAGTGTTACATTTAGAAGGGTCTCAGCTTTCCTTTTCCAATATTATTCACTGAACAGCAGATCCCCCAGCCTGTTACCTGACTCTTCCTAGTCACTATGCTTGCTTACTGTTTTCATCTGGGAAATGGAAACGGCTTTTAACAGCTCCTGTTTGGACTGACATTGGACTGACATAGAGTCATCATGGATAGATCAAAAGGAACGTGAGCACCTAGACAAAGCAGAAGCATCAGGACAATTTCCAGGGTTATCAGGCAGTATCATTAGCTGAGGAAACATTTTCAAAAGTCTGATTAAATATACAATAGGCTTTGATCTTGCTCACATGGCATGAAATACTGAGTTTCATTAAATATGTTCCAAATATCTTCATCAGAGAGCAGAATTACAACCCGCTGTTCAAACACACCTACCAATATTCAGGACAGTTCTTCTGAGCATTTCTCTCTTTGGCTGACAAGGTTCCTGAAACAATGCTCTTCACTAGCTGCTCAATTGTCTCTACAACTTTAGGATCAGCTCGCTGTGGGGCTGCAGGAGAAATGAGATGCAGTCACTGTGTTATTCTTATCGACAGAGCACTGATATGAGGCCTCTTTTAAACTGACACACCTTCATTTTCCTTTTTTCAAGGTATTAATACAAAAAATGTAACAGTAGCGTAAACTCAAGAGCCCTCAGAAACCCTCTGTTTTCTCAACTCACAGAATTCCAGAATAACTGAGGCTGGAAAAGCCCTCTGAGCTCAGCCAGACCAGCTCAGGACCTAACATCACCCCAGTGGCCACACCAGGGCACTAAGGGCCACAGCCAGACTGTCCTTCAACACTTCCAGGGATGGGGATTCTACCACTGCCCTGGGCAGTCCAGTCCAGGCTCTGGTCCCCCTTTCCACGAGGAAAGGCTTCCTAACATCCAACATAACCCTCCCCCAATAGCTTCAGGCCCTGTCCTCTTGTCCTGGTACTAGCTGCTTGGGAGAAGAGCCTGACCCCTACACGACTACAATCTCCCTTCAGGTACCCTGAGTCTCCTCCAGGCTGAACCCCCCTAGATCCCTCAGCCTCTCCACATCAGTCTTTCCCTCCAGTCCCTTCCCCAGCCTCACTGCTCCTCTGGACCTGCTCCAGCCCCTCAATCTCTTTCTTGAAGTGAGAGGCCCAGTGCCGCCCCCAGTACTCAAGGGGAGGCCTCACAACTCAACTTGGACCAGTTTATTATGAAATGATGAACGCCTTGTGAAATCTGTGAAGTTCTATTAGGGAAAATCGGATGAGTACAGTCATGAGAAAAAAGCTTCAGTGAGGATGAACCAGTGGCCTAACATGGCTGAGGAGATGGTGCTCCTGTAGATGGTGGTACGTGAACTTCAAAGAGATCCACCTGTATCTGATGAAAGCACTAAGTCACATCTCTAGCTTTGCTGATGTACAGCTACTTACTGGGCAACGCAGCCCATTAAGCTGCTGCCCTGGGCCCCCTCCCTGCCTGGGTGCTGGGAAGGTGGAGCACAGGACAGCCACAGGCACAAGGCGACAGTCTTGGATTCAAAGTGTAAGCACGTGCAGGATTGGGGAGGAAGGAGATGTCCTTTCATCCAAAGCTGAAAGCAACTGCCGCAACAGACAGTATTTACTACCTATCTCAGCACTGCTACAGATTGACGTGGAATTCCCTGAATTAGGAATTCCTGACCTAATGAAACCATAAAGTAACAAATAAAGCAAGGATGTAAGGTATGTGGCAGTCTAACAGGTCACTCACTCTGAACTTCTGTGTCAGGAGCAGGTTTTTTAAGCTCTGCTGTGGCCTCCGGCTCAGGTTTCTTCATCTGAATGGGATATCCACTCTTCTCCAACCAAGCCTTCAAGTTCTCAATATACTCTCTTCCAAACAATGTTGAGTCATCAAAGTTGGGGAACAGTGTTGGCGCTGGAGCCATCTCCTGAAGCCCTACAGCTTCAAGTATTTTCTCTTGCCTGAAAACAGACGCAAGCGCAAAGGTCTGCCCCAGAAGCGCTAAAGACTTCCGACAAAGAGAAACAGTGGTCTCAAAAGCACTCGCCATTTCTCGGGGGTTACCAAATCCGCTCGTTTTAACGCTCAACTCGTATGCGTTGCAGGCCATGAGCAGCGGCGTAACCCCTTTGAGGAGGCGATCCTGGAGCCTCATGATGTACTTATCAAAAGGTTTGATGATTTCAAAGAAGCAGTTCTTTGTTTTCACAGCACCCTTGTCCAGTAACATGTTGAGAAACTCATTGTCCACTTTAGGAGTTTTCAGAGCAGCGTGTTGTAAACTCTTAATAGTAAAGAAACAATAATCTCGGTGCTCTGGTTTTAGGGAGCATTTGAACGACGCCAGCATCTTGGCACAGGTTTCTGTCTCTAATTCAAAGAGAGCTCCAAAGAGGCGGGAAAATTCGGCGTCGGTTTTAATTGCGTGAAATCCAGCCCATTTGATAATTTCTATTCCAAACGTGGAAAAAATGTCTGATTTGTCCACAAGGTCAAAGCTGAGATTTCGGAGAACGTGAACAGGCTTGGGGAGCCTGAGAATAGGGCGTGGGGTTGTTATCAGAGCCGGCCTCTGATTAGGCCGTGGAGGTAACTTCTGATTCAGGCGCTGGATGGTCATTGGCCTCTGGTTGGGTCGATCGGCAGCTTCTGGCAGTTCTTCAGGTTGCATAGCTGGTGTCTGATCAGGGCCCAGCTGTGGTTTCTTAGGGTCCCATTTCTTTAGGGGAGGTTTGAGATCTCCTTTGAACAGTTTTGTCTTAATGGTGCCTCTTGTCAGACGCTTCCCTCGCAGAGTTCTTCCCCTGCCCATGTTACCCCTCTGTATAGGGGGTCGGAACTCGCTGTCAGACTGAATTCCAAAGTCCACGTCATACTGCTGGTTCTCCATGTTGCCATATTCATCTTCCATGAGTCCTGGTGATCTGAAGTCACCTAAAATATCTGAAGAACTGAAGTCAGTCTCATGTGGCCCACTGGATTCCCAAGAATCAGGAGGGCCATAGTTCTGCTCATGAGAAGCCAGGCCCCCATACTCCCGCTCATGGGAAGCCGGGTGTCCGTATTCCCGGTCACGAGCAGCTGGGCGCCCGTAATCCCGGTTGTGAGATGCAGGGTGCCCGTACTCCCGGTTGTGCGGAGCAGGATGCCCAAACTCCCGGCCACGTGTTGCCGGGTGACCAAAGTCACGGTCTCGAGATGCCGGGCGGCCATACTGTTCATGGTAATAGTTCTCTTTCCTTATGAGAGAACTAGCCGATCTGTAAGAAGGTCCCGGATAGTCATCCGGGCCTTCACTCCAGTCATCATGAGGATGGTGCTGGGTATTGTCATGAGCGTATCTTCCATCGTCGTGAAAACTGTCTTCGAATCTTGGTCTTGGGACTGGCCTTGAATGAGCTGTAAAGACAAAACCATAAAGATACCAATGCACTGCAAGTTGTATCAAGAAAAACACTGTAATAAACACAATTAGATGCTGCCAAGAGTCAACACAGCAAAGCTGAAGAGCAGAGCATGTTATCTAACTTCAGGAGACTCTCATTTGCTTCCTTACATAGATTAATTGATAATGAGCAGAAAGCAATAAACGGTTAACAGTGCCTAAACACACTGAACAACGCAATGGAGTAAAACTTCTGCCCTCACTAGAGCTGAGACACAAGTTCTGCTAGAAATCTCATCCTTCGATTTCTTAATCTAGGAAGATAAGATGCTCATGTTGTGCTCAGAAGGACTCTACCCTCAGAAGTGGAAGGGTGAAACTTTCTGTGTCAGCACTAAATTCTTTCCTGTGAAGGTGGGGAGATGCTGGAACAGGCTGCCCAAGGAAGTTGTGGCTGCCGCATCCCTGGCAGTGTTGAAGGTCAGGTTGGATGGGGCTCTGAGTAACCTGATCTAGTGAAGGTGTCCCTGCCTGCGCACTGGTGGGTTGGTGGGATCTTTAAGGTCCCTTCCAACCCTGGCCATTCTATGACAGATCCTCCTCCAAGTAATGTCATGTCTCTGATTAGCTTTCTTTATTTTGAAAGTAACCTAGAAAAGGAGCTGTGGCATAAGCAGAAACCAAAAAGAATCTGTACTTTCTGTTTGGAAAAACGAAGTAGCTGTTGCGTTTCTTTCAGACTGTGGATCTTTCCACCAGGCCATGCTAGAAAAGATGGGAAAAAAGAGCAAAGTTTAAAATTTAACATCTACCTGAACTTGCTCACAGAGCTGCCAAGTCAGACTCTACCATTCAGAAGGGAAAACATCACTCAAAGTTTCTAGTGTGGACTGTGAAGTTGTGGCTGCTCCATCCCTGGAAGTGTTCAAGGCCAGGCTGGATGGGGCCCTGCGTAATCTGCTGTAGTGAAGGGGTCTCTGCCTCTGCAGGGGTGTTGGAACTGGATGATCTTTAAGGTCCCTTCCAACCCTGGCCAATCTGTGATCCTATAAATGTCAGAATTCCACAGCTGAACAGAAGATTCTGTTTTCTACAAACTACAGAGTGAATAAATTCAGAATGAATTCTTCATCAATTCAAGTACTGAAAATAAAGTCTTTCTCTGGAGGTTATAGACTTTTTAAGAAAAGAGATCTAATCTTAAAACTGAAAGACTGCAATCCAAGCTATTTTTCTAGCCATTTTGTACCATCAAATATAGAAGATAAAATCATCTGCAGATCACATTCATGAATGTTCCCGAGAGCAGGGTCCTGCTTTTAGCCATTTCTCCCCGAAAATAACATGAAATACAAAGCCCCAAAGCCTTCCAATACATTCGTCCATTTATTTAACTTATCACACACCACCAGAATTCCATCCAGCAGAGATGTCCCTGGAGACCTCCCTGAAATTGGACCCACTCTCTGAGGCAGCCTGAACACGATTCCTTTGTTCGAAATTCGGGTGTTTTGCGTGGAAATCTGCATTCCCCATTGACCCAGCGTCAGGCACAGCAAACGGAGGAGCCTCTTCCATAAAGATGGATGTGGAAAACCACCAGCCCGAGTCCACGCTTCAACCAAACCCACTGCGAATGGCAGCCGGGGATGGCTCAGCGGCGGCCCCGACGCAGCCGGTGTCATCCGCCGACCGGGATTCGTTACCTTTGAAATGAGGGACCGCGTCCTCGCCAGCATCGCCCCGCTCCATGCGGAACCGTTTAACTTTATCCTGCACCACCGCCCCGAA
This sequence comes from Rhinopomastus cyanomelas, assembly GCA_013400115.1. Lineage (NCBI taxonomy): Eukaryota > Metazoa > Chordata > Aves > Bucerotiformes > Rhinopomastidae > Rhinopomastus > Rhinopomastus cyanomelas. The sequence goes on along the minus strand of VXBP01006546.1, from coordinate 81,697 downwards.
CGTCTCCCGGGTGATCCGCCGAGAGGCCATTTTTATCCTGGACCANGGAGGAGGAGGAGCCGCCCCTACCCCGCCCCGCGCCAGCCCCCGCCCCCGCTGGGCCCGGCCCTGCCCTCCCGTCGCCTCCCGGGAATCTCCCAGGAGACCCCGCGGAACGCCGATGCCCGCCGCCCACCGCGCCTGCGCCTCACAGCCCCTGCGGGCGCGGGGGGGGTGTGTGTGGGATGTGGTATTGCGCATGCGCAAGGCACTAAGCTCGCGCTCGGTGGTCTTGCGCCTGCGCAGTTGGACCCACCGCACTCTTGCGCTACATTAGCGCGACTTGGGGCACAGAGCAGGCGCGGCGGGGTGGGGTCAGTCAGGTACGGTGGCCGGGAGGAGTCGTCCGCCTCATTCCTCTCTCGCTGCTCTTTGTGAGGCGGGAAGAGGCCGGCCGGGAGCGGCGCGGCGGGCTGGAGGTGAGTCTTGAGGGATCCGAGGTGGATCCTGAGGGGAGCTGAGGCCTATTGTGCGTCCGGGGACCCCTCTCAGAACTTGCGCCTGGCCCCTGGGTCCTTTCTTCGTTAGATCTTGCCGAAGGACTGAGGGGCGGGTTCCGCCTGGGCCTGCTGAAGGGGGCTGTGGGGATGGAGATGAGTCCAGAGGCGCTAGGAGTTTCAGGCCGCTCCTGCTGAGACCAGGGCCCTGTCACGGTAACACCCACCCACAGAGCAGCAGTAGCTTCCTGAGGCAAATTCTGTGATTCAAAGCTCTCCTGATTTATTTTAATTGTTGTGTTTCTTTCCATTTAAAGCCCCCCAGCCATGCCTTTGACCGGTTTTGAGTTCTGTACTTTTGCTTTGAGAGAGAACAAGTCGCATTCTTTGTTTTGGATTTAGCATGAGAGATTTTTGCACTAAAACTACCTGTGGCCTCTCTTAAAGACAGCTAGGAGGAGGCTTGCGCCCTTTGGGTACAATGGGGTCAAAACAGATTGCACAGGAAACGTTTGATGATGCGGTGCAAGAAAACATAGTAGAATTTGAAATGGATCCAGAAGAGGCTGTGAGAGAAGCTGTGCAGCAGTTTGAGTCCCAAGGTACAGTAAATTTTCCTGGCTTTGCAGTTTAGGTTATTACAGATGGGGGTTTTACATACCTTAACATGTAAGAGAACCTGCATGCGATGATTGATCATCCAGCATGGAAAAGAGGCCATTGTGAAGCTGAACACAGGCACTTACTGCTAACCTAGTTTCTTGGAGTAATTACGTCTGAAAAACTGCTTTGAATGAAACCTCCTGGTGCAGTTTGGTCAATGAGATTAAATTCTCCTTTATTTCACAGTTGACATTTAGCTAGAATCAGTGCTTTGTTCCAGGATGGATTTGACTGGTAGTGTCAGAACTTTAGCAACATTTCAGCATCTGTGCATTGAGCCATGATTTACGCTCAGTTCGTCTTTGTTTGTTGTGGCTCCAGCTTCTGTAACTCAGGTTAATCTTCATTTTGCTGTCCTTTCAGGTGTTGACCTAAGCAATATTGTGAAAGCTGTGCGGCAGCCGTCCTCTGAAAATGGACAGAAGCACAAAATCTTGCTGGTAGGAGCACAAATGTCTGTTCTCCTCTAAGGATGAGGGTTATGTAATAGTTTAAGTAACAGACTAAGAATAATGAGACAAACCACCTGCTTCTGCCTCTTGTCCCATTTCCCTGTGAGCTCCTCTTAAAGAAGCGGTTAATCTCATCTATCCTGCAAGCTAGGAATAATAGCAAAGTTCTGAGAGCTGGCTTGCACTTTGCAGTGGAAGTACTTGTGTTAGAGCAAAATACCAGCAGTTCCTTGAGGCTGCCTGCTGTGACGTAGAAGCAGATCCTGCTGTGGTCAGGTAAACTCAAACCACGGAAGAACTGTACTGAGGGAAATACAGTGACCTGAGTGTTAGCTGTTAGCATGTTCTTATCAGGGTAGATGAAAAAGTAACTGCAGTTCCCCACCAGCAGGATAATAAAAGCACTCGTGCACCCTGATGACAGCTGTGAGGTGTACTGGTTGAGCCCAGTTCAACTACTTACTGGTCAGACTGGTGGTACAGTGATGGCAGAAGTACAGAGAAGCCTCTATTCGTCCAAGGCTTCTGTATGTGAGGACAAAATGCTGCTTCTTAAAACAGACATTTCCTGGAGACAACAAACTAACTTAAAATTTAGAACAAACTTATTATAAATACACAAATGTGAATTGAGTCACTGATTTGAGGATTGAGGCCTTCCCTCAAGTACTGGGGCAGTGCTGGGGCCACCTCTTCAAAAAAGAGATTGAGGGGCTTGAGCAGGTCCAGAGGAGCAACAAGCCTGGGGAAGGGACTGGAGAGAAAGGCTGATGGGGAGAGGCTGAGGGAGCTGGGGGTGTTTAGCCTCAAGGAGACTCAGGGGGAAAATTGTAGTCAGGTTGGGGGGTTGGGATCTTCTCCCATGCAGCTAGCACCAGGCCCAGAGGACAGGGCCTGAAGCTGCCAGGGAAGGATTATGTTGGCTGTTAGAAGCCCTTTCTGATAGAAAGGGAGATCAGAGCCTGGACTGGACTGCTCAGGGCAGTGGTGGAGTCCTCATCCCTGGAGGTGTTGGAGGCCAGCCTGGCTGTGGCCCTTAGTGCCCTGGTGTGGCTGCTGGGGTGCTGTTAGGTCCTGGGCTGGTCTGGCTGAGCTCAGAGGGCTTTTCCAGCCTCAGTCATTCTGGGATTCTGTGACTGCCTATAAAGAACTCGTGTCCCATCACACTTCAGATTGAAAATTAACTCTTAATCTCTTCTTTAGACTTTAGATTCCCTTGGGAGAGCAGTTGCTGACTCTGATCTTGTGGAGATGGCTGAGCAACTAGTGGTCTTCACTGAGCAGTGCAAAGAACAGCTGGCCTTCCGCTACCTGGCTGGGCAGAATGATGCCTATTCTGTGGTCTTCTCTGCCTGCCAGCTGGCTTCAGGAGACAGGAGTTTGATGCTGAAAGCCTTCAGTACTTTGTCTGCCATTTTGGATGGGCAGCCAGATCTACTGGACTCTGCTGGCCAGCATCTACTGCTAGAAATGCTGAAAGAGTACAGGGAGGATGCGGAAATGATGGTGGCTGGGATCCGATGCATTCGTCACGCCTGTCTGAAACACGAGCAGAACCGACAGGACTTTGTGAAAGGTGGAGTTCTCCCTCTTCTAACAGGAGCTATCGTCCAGCACGGAGACAGCGCCGATGTCGTCCGAGCAGCCTCGTCCGCGCTCCGGATCATGACATTTGATGATGACATCCGTGTGCCCTTCGGTCATGCTCACGATCACGCTAAATTGATTGTGTTGGAAAATGATGGCTTAAGAGTCCTCATTGAAGCTGCAAAAGGTAAAATTAACCTGGTGACCGTTGATCCTAATTGTTGAATCATCTGTGGCATTGTAGCTCAGAACTGTGCTTCATCACAACTTGAAGCTCCCCAGAGGTGATTCAGAAGTTTGCTGCCAAAATAATGTTTAATTTTTTGGATGCAATGTGCCCTGAGAGAGAAGAACAACCGGACTGCTGCAGGCTATCAGCAGGGTGGCAGTTAACAGAGCTTTCAGGCTGTCTAGGAAGAGTTTTACAGCCCTGTGCTGGTTTACAGGCAGATTATCCCTGCTGAGGTGCTGCATTTGACTGTGAGCCAGCAGTAGGCCCTGGTGGCCAGGAAGGCAAATGGAATCTTGGGGTGGATCAGAAAGGGGGTGGTTAGTAGATCAAGAGAGGTTCTCCCCCTCTACTCTGCCCTGGTGAGATCACATCTGGACTATTATTTCCAGTTCTTGGCCCTTCAGTTCCAGAACTATGCAGAGCTGCTTGAGAGAATCCAGCGCAGAGCCACAAAGATAATGAAGTGGAGCATCTCCCTGATGAGGAAAGGCTTGAGAGAGCTGGGTGTCTTGAGCTTGGAAAAAAGGAGCCTGAGGGGTGACCCCATGAATGTTTGTAAGTGTGGAAAGGGTGAGTGTCAGGAGGATGGAGCCAGGCTCTGCTCAGGGACACTCAATGACAGGGCAAGGGGAAATGGGTGTGAGCTAGAGCAGAGGAGGTTCCACATCAGTGTGAGAAGGAACTTCTTCCTGGTGAGGCTGACAGAGCCTTGGAAGAGGCTGCCCAGGGAGGTTGTGGAGTCTCCTTCTCTGAAGACGTTTAAAACCTGCCTGGACTGTTCCTGTGTGGCTGGATCTAGGGGATCCTGCTGTGGCAGGGGGATTGACCTGGATAATCTCTTGGGGTCCCTTCCAATCCCTGATGTTCTCTGTAGGTCTTGCCAAGAACAGATACTCTGCCACAGTGTAGGTACAGAGTGAGCAGGATGTCATCTGTGCTGGTTTAATAAAGTGAAATACACTGTTCCCTCTTTGTTTTTAATGAAGCAAAGGAAAACCCCATGATTGTGCAGCACCTCTGCGTGCTCAGGGTTCCTCTGTTCATAATCTCTCCTCTGCAGCATTCACAGATAACTCTGGTGTCCTCAGTGAACTGTGTGCCACCCTCTCCCGCCTCTCTGTGAGGAATGAATTCTGTCAAGATATTGTGGACCTCGGCGGCTTAAATTTTATGGTGACTCTCCTGGCTGACTGCATTGACCATCCGGTGAGTGATACAGACTGTGCTTGACAGTGGAGTTAATACAGCAGGGTGAGCTTTCCCATGTAAAGCCCTGGCTGTGAACAAACCTCAGACTATGTGTTATTTTAGGATATTTTCAGTACATTTTGGGCTCAAACCCGGGCACTGATCTCTTCGTACACTGAGTGACAGGGGTCTCTGTCATGTAGGAGAGTGGTAATTCTCAGCTTCTGTCTTGTCAGTTTTTCTGTGTCACACTCCACAAGAGAGCTCTGCATCCTCCCAGGGAAGCAGAGCTGCTGGTTTGCCACCATTCTACAAGAATTTCAAGAGGATTTAAATGCTTGAGGTCTGATGCTTGATTCGTGAGAACCTCTGCAGAACTAACAAGGTTACCTTTTACTCTGTCCAGCAAGGAAGTGACTGGGAATAGTGTATCTGTTCATAGCCACCTGAAGGGGGCTACAAGAAGGCTGCAGGAGGGGCTGTTTGTGAAGGCCTGGAGTGATAAGAGGAGGGGCAGTGCTTTCACAGTACAGAAGGGCAGATTGAAATGGGCTGTTAGGAAAAAGCTCTTCAGCAGGAGAGGGGTTGAACACTGAAACAGATTGCCCAGGGACAGATTTGAGGCCCCATCCCTGGAGATCTTCAAGGGGAGGCTAGACAAGGCTGGTTGAGGTTGTCTCTGCTCCCTGCAGGGGGGTTGGACTGGATGCCTTTTGGAGGTCCATTCCAACCCAGGCCAGTGTGTGATTCCTAATGGGGAATGGCAAGTATTTGGTGAGGTTGCTGGGGGCCACCCTGTTTGGTTCCAAAGTCTCCTGCAGCTTTCTGAGCTGGTTTTATCTGATGACTGCAGGACGTGGTGAAGCAGGTGCTGAGTGCCATCCGAGCAGTTGCAGGTAACGACGATGTGAAAGACGCCATCGTTACTGCTGGGGGAACGGACCTCATTGTGCTGGCGATCAGCCGTCACCTTGGCAACCCTCAGGTACCCACTGAGTGGCTGATGAAGTCCCACCAGGGCTGGAAATAGAGATCTTTGGGCTGCTTAAGGGGTTTTATTTTTTCCTTAAAGCCCCATTTTTAGGCAGCATATCACAGACCCACAGAACATTAGGGATTGAAAGGGACCTCAAAAGATCATCCAGTCCAATCCCCTGCCCACTGCAGGAGTCCCTAGACCCGGTTGCACAGGAACAGTCCAGGCGGGTTTTAAACATCTCCAGAGAAGGAGACTCCACAACCCCCCTTGGGCAGCCCCTTCCACGGCTCTGTCACCCTCAGCGGAAAGAAGTTCCTTCTCAGATAGATACGGAGCCTCCTCTGTTCCAGCTCACACCCGTTGCCCCTTGTCCTGTCATTGGGTGCCCCTGAGCAGATCCTGGCTCCGTCCTCTTGACACCCAGCAGCTCTGTGTCCTTCTGGAACTGAGGAGCCCAGAACTGGACACAATAGTCTCTCCTGCCCTTTGTGTTGCAGATCTGCGAGCAAGGTTGCGCAGCCCTGTGCATGTTGGCTTTGCGTAAACCTGAGAACTGTACCGTCATCATGGAGGGTGGAGGGGCCTTGGCAGCTCTTCAGGCTATGAAAGCTCATCCCCAAGAAGTGGCCGTGCAGGTACTGCCTCACAGCACTGAGTTATTCATTCAGGATTTGGCTGTGTTTGCTGTTTGTTGAGATTTTGTTCTTTACTTGTCAAATCTCAAAGGGTATGGTGGAAACGCAGCACCTCAGTGTCCTCCCTACATCTGTCTCCTTGAGGAGAGCAGACCAATGCTGCCAAGAGAAAGATGTTTAATATCTCTCTTTTTTCCTCTGTCCTCAGAAACAGGCTTGTATGCTGATCCGCAACCTTGTCTCCCGGAGCCGAGACTTTTCCCAGCCCATCCTGGAGATGGGAGCTGAGGACCTTATAACAGAAGCTCGTGCAGCGCACAAGGACTGCGATGATGTGGCTAAAGCTGCTCTGAGGGATCTGGGCTGCAAAGTGGAGCTCCGTGAGCTGTGGACAGGTCAGAAGGGAAGCCTGGCTCAGTGATCCATCACTGTGCAGCGGAGCTTCAGCACCTTGATGTACGTGAAGTCTGGAGCGGTGAAAAGCAGTGGAGTGGATTAATTTGCAGTTACACTGAACTGGAATATCTGAAGCAAATGCCTGGCTTGTGAGGCTGCAGTCAACTTTATCGGGAGCTACAGCTGAAATGGCTTTACACGTTCCCAGGCTGCAAACCAGCTCTGCGTTATCATTCCCTGCCTCGTTCAATGCCTGGAGATGATCTGCTTCCCCGTGGCTCTGTGTGTTCCTTGTGTATGGAACAGGGCTGCTCCCATGTGCTGGGCTCCACACAGAAGGAGACCAAAGCAGCTCTTTGCTGGTCACAGTCTGGTGCAGACCATGGCGGCTGCTTCTGATTTTGCCCTCTGCTTGCTGCCTCGTCTGGTGTTGGGACAGATGGTGGAGGAAACCCATCGCTTGTGAATGTTCTGCCCTGTTGTGCCATTTGACTGTTAATTTATTGCTGACCATATTCTTGCTGCTTTGTTTTGGATCTTCAGCGGACGTAATGTTTGGAACAAAAGCAGAGGAAGGATTTGGGACGGGATGGCCCAGAGCAATGGACTTTATGCTACTGCCCTTTGCATCCAGGAGGAGAGTTCATGTTGTCTTGCTGGGAGTGGAGGACAAAAGTTTCAGAGCAGGGACAAAATGGCAGTGGGGAGCCAGCACATGGGGAGCCTAGGCTTTGGTTCTCTTAGCTCCCCTGAATTCAAGGGGTCTGATGTCTCATGGAATGAAGACAGATGTGGAGATGGAGGAAAACAGGATGTAAAAGACTGAGAAAAGTTCCAGAATATCAGCTAAAGGCTTCTGTGTGCCCCTGTTTCTTGCTGAGCCGTCAGTACTAGCTCTACCCTGGTGCTGAACCTTCCTCCTGTGCTGCTCCTCACGTTGTACTTGAGTGGATGTTTTCTAATGTGATAATCTCTCTAGAAACATTGACTCTATAAAACAAAGATGTACAAGTGTGGTTGGCTCTTGAATGGAGCCTTTTTGAGGCAGGAAAAGAAAGGTGGTGGCAATGCCTGTGTGTGATGGGTTTAGAAATAAAGCCTCCCGCAGCCTTGCAAAAGTTGTTGTGTTCTTTGCAGGCTTCTGAGACTCAGAGAGAGGCTACCTGGAACTCTGCTCAGCGTGCCTGTGCCCAGCTCTGCCCTCCCAGCCATGAGAGGTGCAGGAACTTCTCTTTTTTGTGGACAGTGGGGCAAGAAGTGCTGGTGCAGAGACCTCAAGGTCCTGTCCTGTGGTTGCTCTGCACTAGTAGAAATCCCATTGCTCTAGGGAGCAGCACAGTGGGTGCTCCCTCAGCTGAGAAGCTGCACCTAGGAAAGAGAACCAAATATGTGGGGACCCCCCAGTGTGGCAGGAAGGCCCTGACTGGTTTAACTGGTTTTCCTGTGTTGGTGTCACTGGCCACTGCCTGAGTTTTACCCCTGAGGAGTAAAAAGAAGGGGCTGTCAGGGCAGTCAGCCACAGGACGAAAGGCCTGGGCACAGCTCCACGGGGAAGGCAGGGATCGGTGTGGCCGGGGGTAGGGAACGGGTAGAGCCGGGCAGGGCTCTGCGCGGGATCTGCGCGTTATCTGCGCGCCCAGCGCACACCCCCACCCCGCCCAGCTCCATAGCGGCACAGCACGCCCCGCCCCTGCTCCGCTCCCATTGGTTGCGATCACCGCCCGTCTACCGCCGCGCAGCCATTCCCCGCGCAGGGTTCTGCCCCCTGCCCGCGGTGATTTGCCTTCCGTCAGTGAAGGTCCCGCCCGCGCAGCGGGCTCGACGGCGGAGGGGGAGGCCTGGGCGGCCGCAGAGAGACGCGGCTGAGGCGGCGCCGGGAGCGGAGCGGAGCCGGTGAGTGCGGGCGGGACCGGCCCCCTCCTTGGCAGCCTCCTGGGACCCCCTCCTCTGGCTCCTGTTCCACTCTCCAGGGCCGCTATGCGCGGGCCCGGGGTGACTTTGCTACGGTGACATTGCCGCAGCTCCTCCGCGCTGTCCCGGCCGGGCACCGCGTTCTGCTCCTGGGCCTCGCTGCCGCCTCCTCCGGCCCTGGAGCTGCGGGGAGCGGCTGGGGCCGCCGTCGCCCTGGGCACCGCGACGGAGGCCCGGCCCGGCCCCGGGAACCCCTGTCTTGTCCTTCTGTCTCTTGCTTTGCACTCGGCCCCTACTCCCAGCCCCTTCCCTGCCCGGCTGTGGGCGCCAAGGTTGGGGACGCTCGTGAGGAGCTGCTGAGGGACCTGGGGCTCGTGGACCTGAAGAGGAGGAGGCTGAGGGGAGACCTAGCTATCTACAGCTGCCTGAAATTCCAGAGGGTGGAGAGAGGTGTGGGTCCATTTCTTCTCCCAAGGAACCAATGATAGGACCAGAGGAAAAGGCCTCAGGTTGCTTCAGGGCCTCAGGGGACGTTTTGGCTGGACAGGAGGGAAAACTTCTTGGAAAGGGCCCTCTGTCCTTGCAAGACTCTGCCCACGGAAGGGGTTGAATCGCCGTCCCTGGCTGTGTTTTGCAGTAGGGGAGATCTGGACAGGGTGGGATGGAACAGTTGGGTTCAGGGTCTTCATGAGCTTCAGATCTTCATGAGCGTGAAGATCTTTTCCAGCCTGACTGGTTCTGTGGTTCTCTGCCAGTCCCCTGGCAGTGCTGCTTCGCAGGGGAGAGCCCAGGGGCTCCTCTTCCCATTGAGCCTTTGGATCAGGATGCTCTTAGATGTTAAACATGATTTTGGATGTTTTTTCTGAAGTTGAGGTGAAGCTGAGGATAAGGAAGCTCAAGTTTCTCTGCTGAGGGGTAGATACTGTGGGGCATGGAAGGCACTAAACACAGGTGTCTCCTGCCTCTCTCCTACTACAGCATAAGCAAAAAGTTGCTGAGCAGGGCTGGCTGTGATGCTTCACCTTTTGAGATGAAGATGGAAGAAGCATTTTGCATTGAGTTTAGATCCTGACATCAAAGACATGTGGAAAATGCTGGAAATGACTGTTTGAGGGTGAACACCTGCCCTTCCACCTCCTCTGCTGCACATTGGTGCTGCCGTGGCTTCGTTGGCTTCAAACCTGCGCTGCCCCAAGTGCAGAGGAGTGGGAGTTGTTTGTTAATTTAGCAGAGTGCATAGGGTGGGTTTGGAGTCTGCTGGCACTTGGTTCTGTTTTGCGTGTGTGTTGGGTTCTTATGCTTCACGGTCACGTTAATTGTAGAGCGTTTCCCAGAGGTTGCATGCTCCTCTGATGTTTTTCTGTGGTTTGATGAATTTGGAGTGTTTTGAAAACATTCTGGTTGTTGTGTGGCTCTGGCTTGGGAGCAAGAGAGCTGTCTGTGGGTGTTGGAAAACAGCTGAGGGAAGAGAGACTGTAATGAAGGTACCAGGGGGTTGCAATAATCGCTCCAACAACCTGTGGGTGACTGGATTTAAAAAGAATCCTGTGGTTGGGTGTCTGAAACAGCAGGGCTGGGTTCTGGAGAACTCCCAGCACCATCACATCCTTGTAGAGCTACTCAGCACTCATTGTTCTTTCTCCCAGCAAGTTAAAAATCAACTGTTGGTCTTGAGGGTTGCTGCTGTGAGGGGGACCTGGGACTGTCCTTGGTGTTGGATTTCAGCAGGAGCTGCCTGGCCCTGATTGCCCTTGGGCAGGGAGCTGTAGCTCTTGACAGGGCGGCAGGATGAGTCAGGAGCTGCAGTCATTCTGTTTTGCTTGACCTGCAGCTCGTACAGGGAGGAAAACACCAGCCCCGCCTGCCAGCGCGTGGTTTGGACATATCTGGCGGCTTCAACTTTGCTTCAGGGGGTTATGTAAAACACAAGGTCCAGTGAGCCCTGGCCATGAGCATGTGGTTGCCTGGTGAGGCAGATGGGCAGATGGTGTTACAGGTCAGACAGGTTTGCTGTTTGAGGAAAGAAAAGAAGCTCAGGAAGCAGCATTACTGCTCTTCAGTAACTTTGCTGCTGATTGTAGGAAGATGCCTTTGGGTTTGTACCTTCCTCACGTGAAGCCAATGGCAATACCTCCCCTTGTGGAGCTGGTCTCTGTTTTCCTGCTGATCTACAGGATCCCTGGTTGTTGTCTTACAAGGGGCTGTTGCTTTTTGTGTGGTGTGGGAAGGTGAGCCGAAGCGCAAACAGCTTACTCCAGCTCACGGAGCAAACGAGTGTTGGAGGAGCTCTTTACTCTCTTGTGCTTGAAACCTGCTGCTCCTTGCTGTTACAGAATCACAGAATTATTGAGGCTGGAAAAGACCTCTAACATCAAGTCCAGCCTAAGGTGATCAAACTGAGCTGAAACCTGCAGCACTTTAGCCAAGCAGAGTTGATGCTGGACTTTGTGTTAGTTTTTCTGTGATATAGAGTGAACCCAACGGGCAGTGGGGGGGTGACTCGGGGTCTCACACAGCTCCTCGCAGCCAGCCAGTATGGGATGACACCCGCTTGACACCCTTGTGTGTCCTTTTGCTTCATGATAGGACTTTCTGGGAGTCTTTATGTTCCTTTTTAAAGTGGGGGAATTTGAGAGCAGAGATTGCAGTTGTCCGTTACTGTGTTGAAATAGCTCCTGGCAAAGGTTGCTCGTGTATCAGCTGGGCGTTGCTCGTGTTCCACATCATCCCGGTTTGAACTGAAAAATTCCCTCGGTGCTGGGATCTGCCGCTTTGGGGCCTCAGTCAGGTGAAGGGAGCCAGGAGGATCCGCTGTCGGGGAAGCCTGTGCGTGCAGGGGCCTGCGGGAGCGGTGCCACCCTCACCTGTCACAGTCGATTGTTGTTTCTGTAGGACATGGCTTTGGAGAGCAGGATTCGAGCCGGGAGGCCGTTCGGGGTTTTGTGTGCGAGTGGTTCGTTGGTTGTTTTTCCGCCTTCTGCTCCTGGAAGAAGGTGATTGCAGCCTGACAAACGCGGTGGCTTTAGCGGAGGGCCCCTGGGACTCAGCCCCCTTGTCTGAGGGCTGTGATAAAGCTGTTATCTGTCTTGCAGATAAGGATGGCCCTTCAGCTTTTGGCTGTAGAAGGCAGAGCTGAGGTGATCCCAGCAACAATCTTCTTTCAGCAGCTGAAGAGTGAAGCTCTGTGTGTTTTTCTTGCCAAGATTTTCTCTGTTCTGTGACTCCTGCCTTCCCTGAAGCTTCAGGAAGGAGGCTGGCATATAGAAGGAGCTCCTGAATAATACAGCTGGCTCTGCTCACAGGGGCTTGGCCTTAACTGTTTCTCAGCACTCAGCAACCGCTTTCATTCCAGTCAGATAACCTAGAGCCACGCAAAGGATTTGGAACTTTCCCCCCCTTTTCTTGGCAGCCTGGGCTGTAACTGGCTGCGAGAGGCAGGAGGAGTGTTTCCTCACTGCTTTGGAGCTGAGACAGCGTGTGAAAAACTTCAGCTCTTCTGGATATTGTAATTTAGGGAGCTTTTTAGTCAATGAGTTTTTAAATTCATGCTGCTGGGTTCTGTACAGCCCTTTAAAGGCAGGAGCAGTGCAATGGACTATTCATAGCTAATGTTTTGGGATCAGATTTGTATGCAGCTCCAAACCGAATGTGACTGAAGAGAACTGGTCTGCAGGGCATAGCTGGGTTTGATTTTTAATGGCTTAATCAAACTGGAAGGCAACGACGGACCTCAAGGGACCATCCACTTAGAGAGTTCACCCCCCTGTTCACAGTGTTTCAGCCCTTTTTTCTGTGATGCTTTTGCTCCAAGGGTGAATTTAAGGCTACAGTAATCTCAGCTCTTAGCACAGCTCTTTCTCTGTCAGGCTCAATTGCTTGGTTTAACAATAACAGCTGAAGGAAACCTAATTGAGAACTTCCCTGGGTACTGGTTAACTTCAGCCTGCCTGGGAGAAGGTGTGAACGTTTCTGCAGGGACTCTCTTGATTTTCTTTCCTCCTAATTTAATCTTGCACTTCCATTAGTGATGTTAACAACATAATCATAACTAATAAAAAAAGAAGGGTTAGGACCTGAGTAGCTGCTGAGTGATGGGGGAAGCTGGCACATCCCAGTGGAGCTCTACAAGTGGCTTGACCTGAAGATGTGGGAATTCTGCCCCAGAAGTGAGCTCTGACTTGGGCCAGGAGGTGATGACTGAGCTCTCTGGGTGCTGTGCACAGCTCTCAGGACTGAGTGAAACAGTCTCCTGAGTTCTTTCTGCTTGTGTCAGGAACCCAGTGCCCTTTGTGGGCACCGAGCCGTAGCAGCTCCTGCCTGCTGACACCACATGGGTCTGCCGTTACCTGTGGGGACACTCCCATGTCTGGGGCTCTGAACTACTGTTATTGTTGCTTCTGGGGTTGTCTGAGGAAAAAGCCGACATTCCTCAGCAAATAGCTGCTGCCAGGTTCAGGTCACTGCTGGAGCTGTTTGCTTTGTGGGGTGTCTGCTGGCCTTGCAGCAGAGCCTGATGTTCTTTCAGAAACCTCTGTGGTTTGTGACAGGTCTGAATTCCACTGCACACCAGCAGGCAGACATGTTTGTCAGCAGTGACACACAGCAATCATAGAGTCATCCTGGCTGGAAAGGAGGTCCAGGATCATCCAGCCCAGCCCTCATCCCAACATCTCCCTAGCCCCTAGACCATGGCCTCAAGTGCTCTAGCTACTCAGTTTTTAAACCCCTCCAGAGATGACATCACCACCACCTCCCCGGGCAGCCTGTTCCAGTGCCCAGCCAGTCTCTCAGGAAAGAACTTCTTCCTAAGAGCTAGTCTAAACCTCCAATGATGTCACTTGAGGCCATTTCCCCTTTTTCTATCATCAGTAATTTGGGAGAAGAAACCAGCAGCAGCCTCACTACAACCTCCTTGTAGGTAGTGGTGGAGAGAAAGAAGGTCTCCTCTCAGCCTCCTCTTCTCTAGACTCAATAACCCCAGTTCCCTCAGCCGCTCCCCTCAGGGCCTATTCTCCAGACCTCTGTCCAGCCTCGTTGCCTTTCTCTGGTCCTGCTCCAGCTCCTCAATATCCTCCTTACACTGTGGCACCCAAAACTGGACCCAAGGTGCAGCCTTGGGCTGGACTGTTGGGCTCCTCCTGTTTTCTGACTGGTGGGAGTGGGAACACTGTGATGGCTGGGTCGCTTTTACAGTTGAGGTAGTTTGAGGCTGCCTGGGTGGTGGTTTGGGTGTCAGTGAAGCCTAGAGAACACAGGCAGTGAGGCTTCTGCCTTCAGCAGCTCAAGGACGGTGTAAAATCCAGCTCTCCTCCTTGCTGCTACTCCTGGAAGCTGATAGTGCTGGTCTGCCACAGGCAAACCGTGTGTGCGGCCACTAAAAAAGGTAACAGGGGGATTCTGTGCTGTGCTCTAACGATTCGAGTCCGCCACTGAAAGAAGGTTTCAGCTTCAAATCTAGGAGTCTATAATAAGCCCCAAACCCTGCCTGTAGCAATGGGATTTTAATTGTACAACTGGAGAGGCGGTGCTCAGTGCTTAGTTGTGATGCTGGTCTCTGGAACTCGTTACCTCTTCTGCTGAGGAACTAATTATCTTAAAACTGTGTAATTTAAAACATGGCGAAGTAAAGGAGCTGAAATGTGGCACCATGACTGGATTCACAAGTGGCTCAGGCAGCTCGAGCTGGTTTTGCTCTCAGAGCATCCCCTTTGGACAATGAACTGCTTTGGGCAATGAACTGGCACCTGCCCCGAAGCCATTCTTCCTCATAGGTTGCTTTTATCATCTGAATAACTTGATTCTGTCTCGCCTGTCCTTTTAATCAAAATCACCACCAAGAAGAGCAGAAAGTCTGACTTGTCAGAGTCAGTTTGACAGCTTGATTGAACTTGCTCAGGTATTCATTAAGCGCCGCTAGAGAGAGCTGGGAGAATGGAAAGGGAAGACTGACAATGCACCAGTTTTTCATGTGCATCTCCTGGCACATGGGGAACAGAACTTGTTTGAGTGCCCAGATGTTTCTGCACTTGATAGAGCCCAGGCAGGCTACCTAGAAAGAATCATCAACTGGCTTGGGTTGGAAGGGACCTCCAAAGAGCATCCAGTCCAACCCTCCTCCTGCAGGGAGCAGGGACAGCCACGACCAAATCAGGTTGCCTTGTCCAGCCTCCCCTTGAAGATCTCCAGGGATGGGGCCTCAACTGCCTGCCTGGGCAACCTGTGCCAGTGTTCAATCTCCCTCCTGCTAAAGAACTTCTTCCTAAAAGCCCATTTCAATCTACCCTTCTCTACTGTGAAGCTGTTGCCCCTCATCCTATCACTCCAGGCCGTTGTAAACATCCCCTCTACAGGCTTCTCGTAGCCCACTTCAGGGACTGGAAGGTTGCTGTCGGGTCCCTCCAGAGCTTTCTCTTCTCCAGGCTGAACAATCACAGCTTCTTCAGCCTGTCCTAACAGCAGAAGTATTCCAGCCCCTTGATGATTTCTACAGCCTCCTCTGGACCCGCTCCATCATGTCCCTGTCCTTTCTGTCCTGAGACCTCCAGAGCTGGACACAGGACTCCAGGTGAGGTGTCATCAGGGCAGGTCAGAGCAGAGGTGCAGAATCCCCTCTTTCAGTCTGCTGCCCAGGATGCAGTCGTCCTTCTGTGCTGCAAGCGCTCACTGCTGCTCGCTTCTCGATCACCAGCACCCCCAAGTCCTTCTCAGGGCTGCTGTCTATCCCCTAAGATCTTAGCCTGCATTGACAGTGAGGGTCGGTCTGACTCGGGGTGCTCAGCACCAACTCATTGCAGCTAAACTCAGCAGTTTGTCTGAGCTGCCACTGCCAGTCCCACAGGGCCTGAGCCCCCCTGTTTCACAACTGAGTAAATAATCTTTAATCCGTGAGTGCGAGTGAGCGCGGCAGAGCTACGGGCAGGGCTCTCTGCACTGGAAACTGGATGCCTGAGTAAGTGCTTTGTACTCCCCATTAACCAGTAAGTTTTGTCATAGAAGTGGAGTGTGTGTTACTTATTAAACCTCTTTAACTTCTGAACTCATCTCTGCCAGCTGTTTTGCTCTTTGTGCACTATTTGCTGTGGGGATGGCTTGCTCTGCAGCAAGTGACTGGCCCCAGAACTGACAAGGACTGCTGTAACTACAGCGTAAGGAACCTCACAAGTGTGTTATGAGAAATAAATCTAATCCACAGCCATGTTTCCTGTAGCTCTGTAAACAAAATTTAATGTCTGTGAGCAGGGCTGTACCAAATACTGGGATTTACAGTCTCTCCAGCTGTTCCATACTGGGCTTCGGAGGATGAATTAATGAGGGAGGCAGGTTGCTGGAGCTGCAAAGGAACTGGTGTCTGACTTCCAGTGGCCAGGCAGCACAAATTCACAGGGAAACTTTAAAGCAGAGCTTTGCTTTCTGTGGCTCCAACCTACATTGTTGGATGTTATAGCCAGAATTCAGTGACGAGCCCACCAGCAGGACTAGGGCTACGCTTCTCCCCCTGTACTGGGCGCTGGGGAGTACTGAGCTCCTCACTTGAAGACAGAGATTGAGGGGCTGGAGTAGGTCCAGAGGAGCAACAAGGCTGGGGAAGGGACTGGAGGGAAAGGCTGATAGGAGAGAGGGTGGGGGAGCTGGGGGTGTTTAGCCTGGAGGAGACTCGGGGGGACCTTCACCCCCATCTCCACCTCCTTGAAGGGAGGTTGTAGTTGAGTGGGGATCAGGCTCTTCTCCCAGGCAATCATCAGCAGGACGAGAGGACAGAGGCTGAAGCTGCCAGGGGAGGGTTAGGTTTGATGTTAGGAAGCCCTTCCTCCTGGAAAGGGGGATGAGAGCCTGGACTGGACTGCCCAGGGCAGTGGGGGAGTCCCCATCCCTGGAGGTGTTGAAGGCAATCCTGGCTGTGGCCCTTGGTGCCCTGGTGTGGCCACAGGGGTGATGTTAGGTCCTGGGCTAGGCTGGCTGAGCTCAGAGGGCTTCTCCAGCCTCAGTCACTCTGGGGTTCTGTAAATTCTGTAAATCGCCATCACAGTCACTGACTATAACTGCAACCAGCTGGATCAGGAAAGAAAGAGAGAAAATCAAAATGAGTTTGATCCCATTTCACTCTGCCACAACCTTCCAGGTTCTTGGGGATCAGTCTGGCTGTGGCCCTTAGTGCCCTGGTGTGGCTGCTGGGGTGATAGTAAGTCCTAGTCTGGGCTGGCTGAGCTTGGAGAGCTTTTCCAGCCTCAATCATTCTGTGAAGCTCAGGTTCAAAAAATAAAATGCAGCCATGCTGCTCTGCACTGAGCAGATGTGAATAGAGGTAATAAATGTCATGTTTTACACCGAAGCCTCCGCCAGCCTGGAGCCTGTATTTCTACAGAGCACGTGGGCAGTTTTCGTGTGCGAACCCAAGGGTGCAGACAGGTGTTTATAAGGCTGGGGAGCTAAAAATACAAGAAGAACATAGCTGAATAGGATCTGAGAGAGTATTGTGGGGTAAATGGGCATCATCTTTATGCGTGAGCATGTTCTAAAATAAAAGCCAAACTTAGCAGTTGAGTTTTGAGAATTTCCTTATAGTCATCTCTTTCTCAATCGTCTTTCAAAATCATGTTTTTTAAAAGAAAGTTACGTATGGCATTCCTAAGCTCTTTAGCGTGATTTCTATTTCAGTGGAGTTTATTTTTGGTGCAGATAAATCTGATATTATGACCTACATTTCTTTTATTTGAGCAGCCAGGGATAACAGCTCTGCTTGCGATTCCTGTCAGGTCTTTGCTGAAGGGGTTGATTTACCCTGTGTTTTCCAGGTACCTGAGATGTGGAGAGGAAGCAACTGCACAGGGTAGTTAGCAATAATCATCAGACTGTTCTTAAAGGGAGCCCTCTGCTCCACAGAGTTATGAAACAAGCTGCCCAGGGTGGGTGTGGAGTCTCCTTCTCTGGAGATGTTTAAAACCTGCCTGCATGTGTTCCTATGCAACTGGATCTA
Source organism: Rhinopomastus cyanomelas (assembly GCA_013400115.1). Classification (NCBI taxonomy): domain Eukaryota; kingdom Metazoa; phylum Chordata; class Aves; order Bucerotiformes; family Rhinopomastidae; genus Rhinopomastus; species Rhinopomastus cyanomelas. Next base: position 64,204 of record VXBP01006546.1, on the reverse strand, counting down.
GGGGATCCTGCTCTGGCAGGGGGGATTGGACTGGGTGATCTTTCAAGGTCCCTTCCAATCCATAATGTTCTGAGATTCTATGATGAACCATCACTGGGCTCGATCCTTACAGGAGGTTTTGTTCTGGTGCCAATCTGCGATTAAAACAACTGAGTTCTCTTGGTAGGTGCCCCATCCTGGCAATATTCATGATCAGGCTTAATGGGGTTCTGAGCAACCTGCTTGAGTTGGAGATGTCCCTGCTCACTGCAGGGGGGTTGCACCAGATGATCTTTAAAGGTCTCTTTCAAACCAGTCCAGTCTATGATTCTGTGATTCCACAATAGAACTTTGGAAGGGCAGAGCTGGTGCTGTCAGAGTTGTGTTTTGGCTGAGTGGATGTTCTCATTCGTCCTTCTTTGATGACATTAAAGACTCGCCTGGCCATGTTCCTTTGCGATTTGACCTAGGGGATCCTGCTCTGGCAAGGGAATTGGACTGCATGATCTTTTGGGATCCCTTCCAATCCTTAATGTTCTGTGATTAAAATTTTGAGTGATCACTCTCTGAGCAACATCCTCTTCTCAAGAACACCCTGAGGGGCTGCGAGCACCTTGACATTTGTCCTCCTGGACTCCCACCAGTGCTGCCTGGTGTTGGAAGTACCCAGGTCCTCCTTTGGATGGGGTGTATGGGTCGTGCCTTGCTCTCCATCACCACAAATTGGTCATGCACCAGCACAGACGGGGCTGCGCCGGCTCGGGCTCTGCATTAATATCTCTGCCACAACCAGAGGCTTTGAAAGTGAAGTCTGGCACTAATTTATGAGAGAGAGACGTGTGTGTGGGGGGAAAAATAGGTCAGCAAGAATGAAAGGTGCTGACAAGCATAAAATGTCTAGAGATTGTTAAAAAGGGAAATAAAGGAGGCTCAAAACTGTTGTTCCAAGGGAGCTGCTGTGCCTGAGGTGTCCAGGCATCGTGGTGGGGGCTGAGGTGAAGTAACTTGCCGGAGGACACGTGAGGAGGCTCTGTCAGAACTGGGGAGCAATTGGAGAGTTCAGATTTCCCACAGCCTTTGAAAGGAAACCTCAGAATGGAAAGCTGGCTGTTTGAGCTTGGAAAAGTGATCGTTTGAGTTCCACACTCTGTTTGTTACTAGATTCAGAACTGGAGAGGCCCCTTGTCTGTGCGAACCCCCAGATGTTCAGACTTGAGCTCTCCCATGTCTGTCTGTTGAAGGATGAAAACAAAACTGCCTCCTGAAAAGCAGCACTGGAAAAAGAAACACCATGAAAAAAGTACGAGAAAGTGAGATGCAAACGCGATAGCTTCTATTTAGAGCCGTATCTCCGCGTTTCTGCTCTGCAGCTAAGGTTAGACTGACCTTGGCTTTCAAGAGGCGGCTGAGCGGAGCGTATCACAGCCAGGCACATCTGTGCAAGCCACACGGCTTCACCAGCGACGAGCACAGTGCTCTGGTGAGGAGAGGCAGCTCTGAAATACCTGACAAATCGCTAGCGTCATCAGAATAGCCCCCGTGGCACGTGTGAGGCATCGGATCGCTCTGTTCCCTAAAATAACCTCCAGCTGCTCATGGCAGGCGTTTGGGACTTGCTGCTGGGACTATTTTTTTTTCCATTTCCCAGGGTGGGGGGTTGTATTTCTGGATCACTTCTCCAGTATCTAAGCACTCAGTGAGCAGCAGCCAAACTCCACAATGTGTGCAGTGGAAGGGTGCGGAGTGAGGTCTGATTATCCTCTCTAGAAACTGTGTGTTTTGGTTTTGTAACTCACAGCTGAGCAACTTGTGGGCTCCAAAGAGTGAATGTGGTTGCCCCAGCTTTTACACAGCTCCAGAGTACCCTCCACACATAAACTGGCACCTCAAGGGACAGAGTGGTATGAGGAGCCTGGAAATGCTCCTCAGCTGGGGATGAGGGTTTTCCTACTGAAAATGGCCCTTGGGAGCAGGTTGCTTCTCCTTCCTTCCAAGCTTTTTATTACCCGTGTATTTCCTGCTCCTGACACTAACTCCTACTTTATCCTTGTTCTCCATCCAGGAGCCATAGCTCTTCTGCCCCACTCGCAAGTGCAACTGGTATGGGTAATGGTGTGAGAGAAGGTCACGTGGATTTCAAGCAGCAGGATGCGGAGCCAGTTACATCAACCCACCTCCCAGCAGAGGTAAGAGCTGGAGACTGGTGGGTGCATGGTGTGGGGTTGAGAGAAGAGCTGTGGGGCAGCTCGCCGAATGAAGCATCTCGACAGGGTTTGATCTGTGGGGTCCTCAAAGAGCTGTCGGGTATGTGCAAGCCCTGTAACGTGAGGTTAGTCAAGCAGCTCCAGCCCTTTGGTCGTTGCTCACAGCTGACAGCACTGTGTTCCCAGTTCTTGTTATGTTTTTAGTGGCAGAGAACTGTATGTCCTGCTTTCCCTTGCTGCACTCGTATGAGAGACGCTCAAGCTGACACTGACTCTTGGTCTGATTTAGAGCAAAACTCAGGCTGAAGTTCACAGAGACCTGCCTTTGTGCGACCACCCCTGCACTTGGCACCAGGCAGGCAGAGAGTGGAAGGGAAAAAACTGAACTGAACTGTGTAGCTTGGTAATAAACAGTAACTTTTGAGTTGTGGAAAAAAACAAAGACACTGTCTCCTCCACGTGAACACAAAGCACATCAAAAGCGAACGCTCGCACGCTTTGTCTTGACCTGTCTTTCAGTCCGTAACCTTCACGGTGTTAGATTTCAAGTAGTTTGCTTGCTTTCTGCCCTGGTATGAGGAGAAGATAGCTGCTTTACAAACACGAGCTGTGGCAGGAATGTCAATAACGACCCCTTCCATTCCATCTGTTGTAGCAGCAAAGCTGTCTTGTTTTAGAATCACAGAATGACCAGGGGTAGAAAGGACCTTAAAGATCATCCAGTTCCAACTCGCCTGCTCAGACACCTTCACTAGATCAGGTTACTCAGGGCCCCAGCCAGCCTGGCCTTCAATACTTCCAAGGATGGGGCAGACACAACTTCCCTGGGCAACTTGTTCCAGCATCTCCACACCCTCACAGGAAAGAATTTGTTCTTCATGTCCAACCTCAATGTCCCCTCTTCAAGTCTGGAACCCTTTCCCCTTGGCCTCTCCCAACCACTCCTGTCAAAAGCCCTCCCCCAGGCTTCTTGTAGCCCCCTTCCTTCAGAGATTGGAAAGCTGCTAGAAGGTCACCTGGGAGCCTCCTCTTCTCCAGGCTGAACAACCCCAACTTGCACAGCCTGTCCTCTTAGGGGAGGTGCTCCAGCCCTCTGATCATTTGAGTTGCTCTCCTCTGGACCCCTTCCAGAACCTCTGTGCCCTTCAAATGCTGGGGACTCCAGAACTGGACCCAGTACTGCAGGTGGGGTCTCACCAGTGCAGACTAGAGCGGGGAGAATCCCCTCCCTTGACCAACTGTCCCTGCTTCTTTTGCTGCAGCCCACAACATGGTTGGCTCTCTGAGCTGCCAGCGCTCACTGACAGCTCCTGGGAAACTGCTGCTCCACTCCCACCCCCAAGTCCTTCTCCTCAGGGCTGCCCTCCATCCTTTCTCCTCCCAATTTATATTCGTGCATGGAATCATAGAATCATTAGGGATTGGAAGTGACCTCAAAAGATCATCTAGTCCAATCCCCCTGCCACAGCAGGATCACCTAGACCAAGTCATAGAGTCAGTCAGGGTTAGAAGGGACCACAGGAGTCATCCAGTTCCAACTCCCCTGCTGTGGGCAGGGACACGCCACCCTAGATCAGGGATTGTTTTGACCCAGGGGCAGAACCTTGCCCTTATTGAACTCCATGCAGTTTGCACAGCCCACTTCTAGAGCCTCTTGAGGTCCCTCTGGACGGCCTCTCTTCCCTCCAGGGTGTTGACTTCACCACACAGTTCAGTGCCATCAGCAGTCTGACTGAGGGGGCACTCAATTCCACTGTCCCTGTTGCCAACAAAGATGTTAAACAGCTCCTTATTCTTAGCATCTTGGGACCTCTGTGGAAATAGGGCTAGTGCTTTGCAGCAGGGGCAAGAAAAATTTCTCTTCATATCTAAATCATGAGGAGGTGTCTCAATGTTTAGAAGTCTTAAAGAGAGGGGAAACAGTAAAGTGTTAGGAGTTGACAGAGCATGGAACTTGCCTTCTGGACAGGCAAATCTAATCTTAGGAATTTACTGAGCTTGAAATTTTGAAGACAGTTTTGACCTGAGTTCCCTGTTAGGGGGACAAAATGGTGCAGCAAAGGTAAAATCCTACAAGTTCTGCTCGGGACTGACCATTATACTGAACAATGTTTGTTCCAGGGTAATCAGGAGAAGAAGAAAGTACTCAACTCCCTGATGTCTGGAGCATTGGCTGGTGCTGTTGCTAAAACTGCAGTAGCTCCACTTGACAGGACAAAAATCATGTTTCAAGGTGAGTCCTGTTGGCTTTTGCAGAACACTTTGTTGTCAGCAGAATCCAAACAAGTGTCTCTGGTGTGCCCAGGCATCCTGTTCTCCAGTGCTTCGGCCTCCTGCAGATTGCAGAGTCCTGATGGGACTCAGGCAGAATCATGACATGAGCACAGAGAATTGAGTCTAAAACCCTTTGATCCCCAGCAGGATTCACAGAATCTCAGAACATTAGGGATTGGAAGGGACCTTGAAAGATCATCCAGTCCAACCCCCCTGCCCCAGCAGGATCCCCTCAATCCAGTCACACAGGAACAGCCCAGGTGGGTTTTAAACGTTGCCAGAGAAGGAGATTCCACAGCCCCCCTGGGCAGCCCCTTCCAGTGCTCTGTCACCCTCACTGGGAAGAAGTTCCTTCTCATATCTGTTCCAGCTCACACTCGTTGCCCCTTGTCCTGTCACTGGATGCTTTCCTGCAGGGTTGGTCTCTGCTTGCCTTGTGCTGTTGGATCCAAGTCGCATGGTAGTCAGCAAGAGTTTTGCTGGTCCAGAGCAGCGCAGAGGCAGCTGGGCTGTTTGAGTGTCTTGCTAGAGGCTCTGCCAGCTCAAATGGGCACAGGCTTCCCTCCAGGGAGCNTCAGCAGTCTGACTGAGGGGGCACTCAATTCCACTGTCCCTGTTGCCAACAAAGATGTTAAACAGCTCCTTATTCTTAGCATCTTGGGACCTCTGTGGAAATAGGGCTAGTGCTTTGCAGCAGGGGCAAGAAAAATTTCTCTTCATATCTAAATCATGAGGAGGTGTCTCAATGTTTAGAAGTCTTAAAGAGAGGGGAAACAGTAAAGTGTTAGGAGTTGACAGAGCATGGAACTTGCCTTCTGGACAGGCAAATCTAATCTTAGGAATTTACTGAGCTTGAAATTTTGAAGACAGTTTTGACCTGAGTTCCCTGTTAGGGGGACAAAATGGTGCAGCAAAGGTAAAATCCTACAAGTTCTGCTCGGGACTGACCATTATACTGAACAATGTTTGTTCCAGGGTAATCAGGAGAAGAAGAAAGTACTCAACTCCCTGATGTCTGGAGCATTGGCTGGTGCTGTTGCTAAAACTGCAGTAGCTCCACTTGACAGGACAAAAATCATGTTTCAAGGTGAGTCCTGTTGGCTTTTGCAGAACACTTTGTTGTCAGCAGAATCCAAACAAGTGTCTCTGGTGTGCCCAGGCATCCTGTTCTCCAGTGCTTCGGCCTCCTGCAGATTGCAGAGTCCTGATGGGACTCAGGCAGAATCATGACATGAGCACAGAGAATTGAGTCTAAAACCCTTTGATCCCCAGCAGGATTCACAGAATCTCAGAACATTAGGGATTGGAAGGGACCTTGAAAGATCATCCAGTCCAACCCCCCTGCCCCAGCAGGATCCCCTCAATCCAGTCACACAGGAACAGCCCAGGTGGGTTTTAAATGTTGCCAGAGAAGGAGATTCCACAGCCCCCCTGGGCAGCCCCTTCCAGTGCTCTGTCACCCTCACTGGGAAGAAGTTCCTTCTCATATCTGTTCCAGCTCACACTCGTTGCCCCTTGTCCTGTCACTGGATGCTTTCCTGCAGGGTTGGTCTCTGCTTGCCTTGTGCTGTTGGATCCAAGTCGCATGGTAGTCAGCAAGAGTTTTGCTGGTCCAGAGCAGCGCAGAGGCAGCTGGGCTGTTTGAGTGTCTTGCTAGAGGCTCTGCCAGCTCAAATGGGCACAGGCTTCCCTCCAGGGAGCTGCAGTTATGGTCAGAGCTGAAGTTAGGGATGAGAGGGATAGTGAGGGGCACCAAAGCTGATGTAGCTGGTGCTGTGATACAGAGCCCTTCTCGGAACCTGTAATGTGTGAGGCTGAAAAACAAATCCATCTCCTCAGAATGGAAAATTCTCTCATGTTCAGTGGGATTTGGGGCTCAGCCCCATCATGGGCTCTGTCCCCAGAGCTGGTGGCTCTGTCCCAGAGGGAAGAGCGCAAGCATTTAATGCAGCAGGCGTTGGGTGAGGCCAGGAGTTTTCAATCTGGTTGACATCCCAGATTAAATGAATTGGGTAGGTTTAATCTAATCCCCGGGCGAGATTTAATTTGGAATTGACTTTCATTTGACATCATTTTCATTCTCATTGTAGCAGAGCCTGAGCTCTGCCATAGCAGGGATATAGATCAGGGAGTTTAGGCTGCAGGGAGCCCATCCCTGGGCTGGGGCTGCCTCCGTGACCAGCCGCTCGTGCAGCCATGGGCTGGGCTGTCTCACGAAACACTGTGGTTCACCTCAGGTTGGTGATCTGTTGGGATCAGAGGTGGGATGGGAACTGCAGGACTGGGGTGAGTCAGCAGCAGCCCAGATAAATCATTTCCTCCTGTTTGTACAGGCCTGTGTTTGGTTTAGCCTGTTGGACTTACTGCAAAGGATGGGGTTAAAAGGTGTCTGGTCTGACCAGCTCTGTCCTAGCTCATGGATTTCTTAGTCTCTTGTTCTCCTAAAGGTTTTGACTTCGGGACCTGTTCGCTGTCTGAGAAGAGGGAAAACATCTCTGCTGCTTTGAGTGTAGGAGACTGCAGAGTGGGAGAGGGGGAAGAGCTGCTCCATTGCAGCTGCAGTTGATTACCGGGGTGGTTTTTTATTTCTTAATAGTAAAAAAAGTGTTGACTTGCATAAAGGAGCAGCGTGGTGAAAGCATATTTGCATGGCATTGTTTGATACACTTGAGAGGCTGCAAATCTCAAAGGAGTTTGAAAGAAACACCACCAGACACTTAATTGGAACCACGTTTCATTAGCGCGGCTGCCCGGGCTTTAGCCTGGGTTTCCTTCCTGCTGCAGGACTGTTACAAAACAGAGCTGCTGGATGCCAAATAAATCTCGTGGCCGAACGCCTCGTGTATCGCACAGCTAAGGAGATGCTGTCACTGCGAATGGATGCAGGGAAGGAGACTGAGTGTTCAGTTGAGTTTTGCTCCGATTAAACCACTCTTGCGTGGAGCCTCGCCAACCAGACCCCTTCCTTGCTGGGTTCTGGCGCTGGGCTGGACCCTGTGTGGAAAAGCTCCACTTGGCGCAGTGCTAATCAGCTTTTTTAGGACTGTTTTTATTTATTCCTTTATTTTTAGGGCTTTAGAATAAGAAGTGCGACCCAAAACTGAGCGTTTTCATAACAGCAGGTAGAAAAATTAACTTGGGTGCTAAAGAGAGCTCAGGAGCACTTGGCAGGCTGCAGTCTGGATTTAGCGTAAACTCACTCTGCTTCCTCTCACATTAATTCTTTTGCTTCTCTCTTTATCCCTCAGGTAACACTCCTGTAGGGTTTATTTGATCTGTCTAAATGTATTGAGAGACCTAATGCTCGTTGTTTTTCTTTTTAGTGTCTTCAAAAAGATTTTCTGCCAAGGTGAGGTGCTGTGTCTGTCTCCTGTTGACCTGAAGTGTTTTGATTAATGGTAGTAAGAGCCCCAACATCATCTTTACTAGATTTTACTGGGTTTATTTCATCTTCTTGCTTGGGTTTTATCAGCAGCACTTGCTGGGGAAGCAGTTTTGTTAACCATTCTCCTTAGGACTGAACTTGCTCTTGGTTGGGGTTTTTCTAGTTCCTAGCACAGAGGGGACTCACTCCTCGTTCATGCTCTGGGTTCTGCCTGTGACACAACAGTAAAAACTGTGGCATCACTTTGCTTTCACTGAATCCCAGAATGAGTGAGGGTGGAAAAGCCCTCTGAGCTCAGCTAGCCCAGCCCAGGACCTAACATCACCCCAGGGCACTAAGCGACACAGCCAGGCTCTGGCAGCAGAGACTCCACCACTGCTCTGGGCAGTTGATTCCAGGACCTCATCACCCTTTCCATGAGGAAGGGCTTCCTAACATCCAACCTAACCCTCCCCTGGCAGCTTCAGCCTCTGTCCTCTCGTCCTGCTGCTGGTTGCCTGGGAGAAGAGCCTGACCCCCACCTGACTCCAGCCTCCCTTCAGGGAGTTGGAGAGAAGGAGAAGGTCCCCCCTGAGTCTCCTCCAGACTAAACACTCCCAGCTCCCTCAGCCTCTCTCCATCAGCTTTTCCCTCCAGTCCCTTCCCCAGCCTCATTGCTCCTCTGGACCCGCTCCAGCCCCTCAATCTCTTTCCTGAAGTGAGTGGCCCAGAATTGCCCCCCGGTCCTGGAGGGGAGGCCACCTCAGTGCCCAGTGTACGGGGAGAATGACGTCCCTAGCCCCGCTGGCCACACTATTGCTGATCCAAGCCAGGATGACTTTGTTAAACTTTCTCCTCAAGCGATCGCTTGTTTCCCCCTAGCCACCACTGGAGTTGTTTCAGGGGACACAGGAAATGGGAAGCTGGGAGCTGATGGCTCTCCTGGCCTGCAGGATGGCCTGCTGTTTGTGCTTCAACAGCTGGGCCACTTGTGCAGTGCTAATGTGTAATCCCAGTGTTTCTGTATTATTCTAAGAAGATTAATTTGGGCGGAGAACTGGTTTGTTGTGTAAAAAGCCCTCCAGTTCTGTGGCCTGGGGGAAAATGAAGACATCCTGAATGCACAACTCCATCTGCCTGACTTGGGTTCTTTTCTGCTCTAATGTGTCTGGTTCTGTCTCTCCAGAGAAGATGTTTTAGTCCCTCTGTTCTGGAGTCGTGAGCGTAAAGAGCTGACACCAGCTTACTGTGGGGTGGGGGGGAGGAGGATTTGGAGAGGTTAAGCTGTAGGGTCGCCTTTCCCCCCCTCTATTGTTTAGACTCCCTCTTATCATGATCTCCCTGTCTGACCTTTGATCCATTGCCCGCAGGAAGCCTACAGGCTCATTTATCGCACCTACCTCAATGAAGGCTTCTGGAGTCTCTGGCGAGGGAACTCTGCCACCATGGTCCGCGTGATCCCTTACGCTGCCATCCAGTTCTGTGCACACGAAGAGTACAAGCAGCTCCTGGGCAGTTACTATGGCTTCCAGGGAAAGTAAGATGCCACTTGGCTCTGATTATTGCAGAGGAGGATGGAGCAGTGTGTGGGGCTGTAGATTGTAGGGAGGAAGCACGTTTCTGTGCCTCACACAGGCCTGCAGAGTCAGAGCTCTGTGGGTACAGAGCTTTGCCAACCCCTCTCATGATGGCTTTGCAGAACAGGGTGTGTGAGGGGGCTAAGCAAGGGGCTGGGCTGCTGGAGATCTTTGTGGGAGGCAGACCCTGTCTTCTAGAGGCGTGAGCAAGAAGTGGCCTAGACATGGAGTTAGAGCTTCCCTGTGCTGAGTGTGGGCAGGCAAAACAAAGAGCTTTTCTTTGCGGGAGGAGCAGCAAGTTCCAGCCTTGTGCTGTCATCTGAGCTGTGTGTGTGGCCTCAGCCTCTTGCTCCTGGGCATGTAGTATCTGAGACACCCCAAGTCACAGCTGGCTGTCCTCAACAGACATTCCCTCTAAGCCTGTGTCTAGAATGGCTGTGGCAATCCGCAGCTGCTTCCAGCGCCTCCCACCCAACCGTCTTCCGTATACGGACAGGGAAGGGGTTCAGTAGCTGCTAGAGTAGAGCCATGCACAAAAGCCATGTCGTACTGCATCTCCAGGTGATCTGTTTGGTCTCTTCTCTCACCTTAGAGCGCTGACACCCTTCCCTCGATTCATTGCTGGCTCTCTGGCAGGCACAACGGCTGCCATGTTAACCTACCCCTTGGATATGGTCCGTGCCCGAATGGCTGTCACGCCGAAGGAGATGTAAGTGCCTAACGAAAGCGAGTGCAAGCACCACCAACAAACGCACAACTTTCTCTTCAGGTCAGATGACTTTATTCCCTTTTCTGGGTCACTTCTTGCTCGGAGCCTTTGGTGTAATAAACCTCTTATTGCTGGGGTCTGAGCACTGATTAAAAGACTGGAGCCCTGGTTAGTCCAGGGGCTGGAAGGAGATCGATACTGGAAGGAAAACCTGCATGTTGGCTCTTTAGGAGGCAGCTGGCATGATGCCTGTGGAAGAGATCTACCAGCCAGGACAGTGTGTTGGGCTAGGGCTGTGGGAGAGCTGGAGACTGGCTCCTCCATGTGCAGGCGGGCTTCTGAAATCCCTTCTGAGCTGTTGGATGAGCTCAGCGCCGAATTAATTAATTGTTGATCCTTCAGAAAGTCCTGTTGGGAGTGTTACTGGTGTTACTCATGTGTGCAGTTGCTAACCAGCACAGATTTGCTTCTCCTGTGTCCACATGCCAGGTACAGCAATATCGTCCATGTCTTCATCCGAATATCCCGAGAGGAAGGTTTGAAGACCTTGTATCGGGGATTTACACCAACCATCCTCGGAGTGATTCCGTATGCTGGGCTTAGCTTCTTCACCTACGAGACGCTGAAGAAACTCCATGCAGGTAAAGGCAGCTTGGTTGGCTTTCAAATGGGATGAATGGCCTTTGGCCAACATGAGGTGTTTCAGTTCAGTGATGTGGGTCCTCCTGGCCTTGAAGCCAACTGCAGAGCTGCTTGCAGAGGTCACCCCGTGCTCCTCCTCTCTAATTCCATGGTGTGGGTCCTCCTGGCCTTGAAGCCAACTGCAAAGGTGCTTGCAGAGGTCACCCCATGCTCCTCCTCTCTAATTCCATGGTGCAGGTCCTCCCGGCCTTGAAGCCAACTGCAAAGGTGCTTGCAGTGGTCACCCTCTGCCTCCTGCTCTCCAGTTCCAGGCTGTGAAGAGGACAGGCTGCAGAAAACAGAGTCTCTCTTGCAGAAGGTGCAGGGCCCTGGGTGTGGGATTCGGTGACACCACAAGTGAGTCGTCACCACTGAGCTGGGAACACAACCTCCGCAGCTCTGGCACTCCCTGCTCTTTGGCTCTCAGCCCACTTGACCTTAGCCATGTGTTCAGTTCAAGGAGCTCCCTCCACTTTTGCTACTCTCTCTTCCCCAGATCACAGTGGGAAACCGCAGCCATCCCCCCCGGAGCGGCTTTTGTTCGGTGCCTGCGCGGGTTTGATTGGCCAGTCTGCCTCTTACCCCCTGGATGTGGTTCGCCGACGGATGCAGACGGCGGGAGTTATGGGACACACATACAGTTCCATCCTTCTCACCATGCAGGAGATTATAAGAGAAGAGGGACTAATCCGTGGCTTGTACAAAGGACTCAGCATGAACTGGGTCAAAGGTCCAATTGCAGTGGGAATAAGCTTCACAACCTTTGACCTGACACAGATCCTTCTTCGTAAATTACAGCAGCACAGCACTAATGTTGAAAGGTAGTAGCTTAATCCCTGCAGCCCTTCCTGGGGAAGAGTACAACACGTGTAGAAAGAGCAGTGCTAGCATTCCCTCACGTTGTATGTGCTCCCCTGCAGCCCAGAACTCACCTCGGTTTGGTGGGTGGTTGGTCTTTTTCCCCCTGTTGTTGTTGGATTTTTTTTTTATTGTTGGGTTTTTTCTCTCCCTTTTCATGAGCCTCTCAGTTATTTGGAAACCTCAAGCTAACTCTTTCCTAAGTGAAATTCTTGTGATTCTACAGAGCTGAGTTTCTCTAAAGTAGCTGCCTCACCCTTCTGGTTTACTCTCCAATACTGGGAGTGGAGCCGCTCAAACCAACCGAGTGCTGCTGCTGCTGCTGGCTCCTCACCTGGTCTCTAGGGGCAGATGAAGCGGTGGATGACAGAAGGGAGGACTCGGTGCTGTTGGAATGATCCCCCCCTCCCCCAAAAGTGGGGAGTGACTGCTGCTCCTGGTTGGCAGTTTTTAGTGACTGGTTTGCTGGAGGCAGCCAGCCAAGTGCAATATTCCCTGAGTCTGTAGGGAGTTCCAGATTCCACTGACCTGTAGATCATTGGGCTCCGTAAAACAGGACACAGCAGGGTTTCACAGTTCCGGGTCACGGCTTTTGTTCTGGAAGTTGGCTGTGAGCTGGGGCTGGAACCGCTGCCCCTTTTCAAACGCTCCTCTCCTTTCTGGCTCGCGTTGCATCAAACACCCCTCACTGGCCGTGGCCCTCTGAGGCTACCAAAGACTGGAGGCAGCGGGGCAGGAAGGTTGTGAGCAGTTTTGTGACTCGAATGCTCGTGTTTGCCGGCAGCGTCGCTGAGCAGAGGCCTCGCCTGGCTTCACAGACTGGATTGAACAGAACTGCAGGAGCGCTCTCGGGCCACCCAGCCCCTTGGAGGCATCGTTGTTGTCAGACTGTGGTGCTGGTGGAAGCGTCGCGTCCCTCCAGCTTCAGCAGCTTTATCCTGTCAGTATTATTGTTGCTGCTTCGTGCACGATCAAGAACAAACATCTCGGAGACTCATGCGAGGCTCAGCTGGTCACGTTGGGCAGGTTCAGCCCCCTAGCTGGCTGGAGCTACTCCCCTGCTTCTGAACAACCCCGATGTCTTTTGGTGCCTGCCTGAGTCAGTTGTGTCACCCCCTGCTCCTTACCCACAGCTCAACCCACTTGTTTTTATTTGGAGAGTTCTTCTGGACCAGTGGGGTCCTTGAGAGGAGGGTGCAAGGGCTGCACAGCCAGTATTGACCCTTGATCCTATAAAGTGCCAAGTGCTTCCAGTTGCAGTTTGACCACTGCTGGTGAAGCACCTTCCAGTGTTTCTATTTCCAATCAGTTTTCAGGGTAATGGAGATTTAGGGGCAGTTTTCTGTTCATTTCCCTATTACATTTGGAGTTCAGGAGAGGTCAGGGCAAGCTTCAGGCTTCTCGGAGAATCAGGTTATGTAGATGAAGATGCAAAATCCCTTTCCAGCTGATAACAGTCCACGTTGTGTGAAAGAAAAACGAAGGTGGAACCTTGACGTTCTCCTTTCCCCTTGTGTTCTGGCCCTCGTAGTTTGCCCCTTGTGTCACTAATGGGAAGGGAGGTGGTTGCACAATGGCTAGAAATAGCTGTCTCCTTTCTTTTTGTCCTTTTGCACTTGTTCTTTGGAGCATCACCTGCTTCTAACGCCAAATAGCTCCCTAGAGTCGAGCACCTTCACTTCCCTGTGGCGGATGTGGCAGAGCCAGCGAACTGGAGCGTTGTCCCCGCCGCCAGTGTGTGGGATCGACTGTACTCGCACGGTCACGGTACTAACCTTGGTGTCTTCTGCCTCTGAAGCACCCCTCCTCCTCGATGATTTCTGTTGTCTGCAGTCACTGACTTGCCCTCTAATGACAGAAATGCTGGGTGCTGTTTCTTTGGGACTCTGTTGAGTCCATAGCCCTGAATTCTGGGCGGGTTTTGCTCTGGTTGCTGATGTAAGAGGATCAGCTGTTCTCTTTAGGAATTCTGTTTAGTCCTCTGCAAGAGCTCTGATTTCTTTTCTCCAATGGAGAAGCCAATTACTTCTGTTCCTGGCTTTATCATCTCTGGCCCAGTGAGGAAACTGTAAAGCAGCTGCATCCTACGGTAGGAGTGAGGTGCAGCCCGGCAGCGGGGTGTGTCGGCGCTCAGCCGCGTGTCCCTGCGTGTTGGTCTGTCTGATGGTGTGCACGCTCCTGCTGAGTTCTCCTCAGCCTGGAGGCTGCCAGCTCAGAGCACAGTTCTCTCTGCACAGCCCAAGGGTACGGTATGAAGATGAGAGGAAGCTGAGCTGCGGCACCCAAGTTAGAGCAGGCTCCTTGGCTCCCTGTCCAGTAGGTTGTGTCAGCAGCAAGCGCAGCAGACCTTGTCTTATGAGATGTTGAGCATCGCTGAACCCCTTTGGCAGCAGCAGTGGCTTAATTCCTCCTGGGTCCTGGCTGAGAAAGGATTTACACTGGATGAGTAGCCTCTTGTCTAGGACTGAATGGGAGGGCAGCTCAGCACAGGGTACCCTCTGCCACATCAGGGGAGTGAAGGAAAGCCTCTGGAGGAGGCAGGTTCTGGCTGGCTGACCCTGGCAGCTGAAGCAGAGTGCAGGCAGGCACATCGTCTCCAGCCTGGGGAGCTCAGCAGAGGAACCAGACCTGAAGCACTGGGTTCAGCTAAGTTGTTCCTCAAGCAGCTGCACCCGATTTGGATTCAGTGGAGTTTCAGCCAAACGTGGTGTTTGGAGTTTTGTAGCCCAGAAGTGTTTGCTCAGAGACAGAGCTTTGAATTCAGCCTCATGGCTTTGGTGCTTCGGTTTCCTGGGCAAAACTGTTCAGAGTGAACTGTGTGGTGGTGCTTTGGGTTGCCCTGAAAAGCTGGGGTGGTTTTTCTTTTCTGATTTGAATGTAGAAAAGGAGAAACAGAGTGTTCTCTTCCGTTCTCTTAATCCTTCTATGAATTGACACATGTTCCAGCTCTCTGCTGCCTGAGGAGCTCTGGACATGCTGATTTGAAAGGCAGAGGGGGCTGCCTGGGTGCTGGCCAAGGTTGGTTGCCTTTAGCTCTGAGAAAGAAGACAACTCTTAACGGGAATATTCTCTGGTCCTTCTTTTCTTTTGAGCTTCTTTGCTACTGCAAACCCCCTAATGTTGTGTTTTATTCCTTGCTTCTAGGTTCACATCAGGTTTCTCCTTGTTCCTTCATGTGTTTCTGCCAAACATTAATCTGTGCTTTTTGTTTTCTTGGTTTCCCTCCTTCCCTCCCTCCCACCTGGCTTCTGCACCTTTAGTCCTGCACTAGCACTTCGAGAAAATCAGGTCCAATGAAATGCACCCAGACTGACAGAGCAGCAGCTTCAATAGTGGTGCCCACACAACCCCCTGAGGTTTCCCACTCGCTGGCAGCAGCACTTGGGAGAGGCACTAGATGATGGGGAGAAGGTTTTGAAAGGTTCTTGAACTGTTTGTGCAGCCTAGAGCCTTCTCTTCCCCTGGCAGCTTCTTCTTCAGGCTGTGAAATGCTGCTGCTTCTTGTTGTTGGTACCTCCAAGGATGCCTCTTGCTCTGTGGAAGTTGCTGGGTAGGTGGCTCAGGGAGAGCTCATCCTCCTCAGTCAGAGAACCTGGATGGGTGAGAGGTGAGAGCTGGGTTGGCTTCTTGCAAAGCCCTGTGCCCCGTATGCCCTGTGCAGGCCTCTGCCCCATCCCTGGGGCGGCAGAGCTGCCCAGGAGCTGCTGGGGGCTGGCGGAGACATGGTGGAAGAGTCAGGAGTGGAGTGGCAGCCCCCTGAGGGGTGTGAAGTAGCTGGAAGCTGGAGGTGGGTGGCATTGGAGCAGCCCTGGTACTGGTGGGGAACTCTCCCAAAGCACTTTGATGGCTTCTGTGGAAAACTAGCGGTACTTGTGTTCACTTCTGACTGCTTTGAGCCCTGCCATCCCGACCCGCTGGCGTCTGCAACACAAGAGCAGACGGGGCATCGAAGGAGGAAACTGAGCAGAAGCACCGTGGTAACCCCAGCAAGCAAGGTGCTGGCCCTGGGCAGTCAGAACTGGGGGGAGATGGGATGGGATGCTGCTTCTCCAGTGCCTGACTGGGCACAGGACATGAGTTACAGACCCTTCCTCCCTGGACTGAACCTGAAGAAGAGGAGGAGGTGATGATGGCCTCCCTACAAACCAGCCTTTTCTTTTTATGTTGTTATTGTAGGGGCTGCTTCCTCCCACTCCCGCCGTCCCTTCTCACCCCCTCCTTGTGCTGCAGGTTCCCAGCCCAGCTCACTGCCTGCTGGTCTATGCAGAAATCAGCACAAAACACTGTTCGATGCCTTTTGTCGGGACGTGTCCTCCCCGTCGGTGTGCGCGTGTGCGTGTCGGTTTGGACTGCTTCCCTTGGATCTATCTGGAGGTCTATTTTATTGCGGTGAAGACACTTTTTGTTATAGAATGTTTATATCTATTTTATGATTTGTGCCAAGAGAGAGGATGTATATTTAATAAAAAACTCTAATTGATTTGGGGGTGGTGATGGAGCAGCAGTTTCCCGGGAGCTGTCAGCAGCACAGAGAACCAGCTGTGTCCTGGGCTGCAGGAACAGTCGATCAAGGGAGGGGATTCTCCTCCTCTACTGGTGAGACCCCATCTGCAGTACTGGGTCCCAGTTCTGGAGTCCCCAGCATCAGAAGGACACAGAGCTTCTGGAAGGGGTCCAGAGGAGAGCAACTCAAATGATCAGAGGGCTGGGAGCACCTCCATTATGAGGACAGGCTGAGCAAGTTGGGGTTGTTCAGCCTGGAGAAGAGGAGGCTTCCAGGTGACCTTCTAGCAGCTTCCCAAGGGGAAAGGGGGCTACAAGAAAGCTGGGGGAGGGCTTTTTCCAAGGGTGGTAGGGAGAGGCCAAGGGGAAAGGGTTCCAGACTTAAAGAGGGGACATTGAGGTTGTACATGAGGAACCAATTATTTGCTGTGAAGGTGCTGAGATGCTGGAACAGGTTGCCCAGGGAAGTTGTGGCTGCCCCATCCCTGGCAGTGCTGAAGACCAGGCTGGCTGGGGCCCTGAGTAACCTGATCTGGTGTCTCTGCCTGTGCAGGGGGTTGGAACTGGATGATCTTTAAGGTCCCTTCCAACCCTGGTCATTCTAGGAGTCAGAGGCTCCTCAGAGGATCACTCCTGTACATGAGGGGGGGAGAAGGGTCTCTCGCGTCTGTGTTGGTTCATTGAGGGACTGTAGATGGGGGTTGGTCTGGGGGTTGTGGTGCTCACTGTGCCCCAACCACTCAGCTCTGTGCGCTGAGCACCCTGCAGAGTGGTCAGCTGGTGGGTGCTTTGGAAGAAGCTGAGAGGAAGGAAAGAAGCTCTGGAGGTGGCTCAGAGCTGCAGGTCCCCCCAGGATGGGACGGGTGAGCAGTGGCAGCAGGTGGCACTGTCGGCCTAGGCAGAGCCCGCTGGCTTCCCCCAACTTGGGGGTCCCCCGGCTGCTGCTCGGCTCTGGGGGCTGTCAGTAATCCCCTGTGGGTGCAGCGCAGTGCTGCCCTGCAGGTAGGACGGTCTCAGCAGCCAGGACAGGTCCAGCCTACCCAGGGTCACCTCCCTGGAGCTCCCTGCAGGCAGCACAGAGCTGATGGCCTGGCTGCACCCTGTGAGAAGCCCAGACTTGCGAGAAGCCTGGGGCAGGGCTGGAGAACAAGCTCATCTCTCCTTTTCTGGACCAGCTGCTGGCTGAGGGTGGTTTCCCCTACCTTTGGCTTCCTGGAACACCCTAGGGGTTGGGTTGGGTTGGGTTGGGCTGGGCTGCCACGGAGCAGCAACTGCCTGCTGCTCCAAGGATGCAGCAGGACCGACAGCGAAGGGGATGGATTGGGATCACATTCTGGATGGAGGTGGGGTGGGAAGGTCAGAGCTCGCTGCTTCCCTCCCTGACAAGCCATGAAAGATCTCCAGGAGCCGCCCCCAGTCCTCTGGTTCTTTCCAAGGGTGACCTCGTGGTTCTGAAGATGACACCAGGGCTGGATCCATGTGAACAGCACAGACTCCTGATGCCACAAAGCAGCTCAGCCTGGTGCCAGCTGCTCCTTCTGCCCAGTGCCTGAGCGAGGCTGTCGCAGAGCCCCTACCCTGGCTCTAAATAAAGACCTAATGAGTAAAAATCATTCTGGGGAGGAGAAGATGGGGGGACTCCTTCATTTTATTTGATGTGGCCCAATTTTGGTGCCCGGGGATCTGTCTCCTGCTCTTGGCTAGTCCATCAGTCATTGTCCCCGCCGGAGAGGGTCACGTCTGGGCAGATCTCAGGGGAGGGACTGTCTGCATGGCTGAACGCAGCACAACCCCCGGCCCTAGCAACCGGCCTCCTCGCTGCCAGCTCAGCCCCTGCTGCTTCCTGCACTGGCTCAAGGAAACTGGGAGCACTGGGCCATCGAGGAACCCAAACCAGCCCCTAATGGTTCCATTTGGGTTGGGATAAAGCCCTTCAACAGTGCTGGCCCTGTAGGAATTGCATCTTCCCACCCACCTCTTGGTGCTGATGGAGGCAAACTGTTCCTGGTCCATAGGGCAGCTCTGGGTCTGCTTTCCTCTGCTCTTTGCAAAAGTGGGGCTTCCACATCATTTTCTACCTGAAAATGGGCTTTTCCTGTGTCCACGGCTGCTGTCCTGGGGAGGCAGCGCAGGAGGGCTGGGGGGATTAGCCCTGTTAACACCGGGGTGATGGGCTGCTGCCTTATCTCAGGCCTTAGCAAGAGGGAATTAAGACCATTACAAGGCTATCAAATAGGATCAGAGCCCCTCTCCCTTTCTCTGAGCAGCCCAGACCTGCTAATCCTTTTTCATGCAGCTGGACCAGCACCCACCGTGCACTGGGGAAGAGCCCGATGGACAAGGGGCCGTTGTACCCTGTGTGATCCCAGCGCTGAGGGGCGGAAGGCATCGTGTTGGGCTGTGCTGGGGTGAAGGTGAGCACTGCTGCAGGGTTTAGTCCCCTGCTCAGCCTCCTGCAGGGCTCTGCTGCTCACCCACCAGCCCACGGCCTCCTGCTGCTGCAATGGGACCCCCCTACCCCACTTGAGGGGCTTCAGGGTGCAAAGTGCAAAGAAAGCAGCAGCTTTTGGAGGGGCAAAACAGCCTCTGGGTTATTTATTTCTACAGCAGGCACCAGCTGAGGCTGCTGGACCTGAGGATTTCACACGAAGCAGAAGGATGACCCCGAGGAGCTGCTGCTCAGCTTGGCCAGAGCAGCACTCTTACAAAAACACAGCCAGCAGAGGCAAACGAGGGGCAGAGCAAACCCCAAAGTCCATGCTGGCAATCAACGCTGCTGCTCCAGCCTGTCCACGAGGTCTCCACCACCCAGAGTCTTCTGGATCACCCAGAGCTGGCAGGAGCTGATCCCCTCAAGGAAACAGCAACAGAATGTCCTTGTGCCAGGTCAGAGCAGGCAGCAGACCCCACTTGGGGGGGCTTTGGCTCCCCCATCTCTGCACGGGGTGGGTGCAGGAAGGGGCAGAGGGGCTGGAGGGAGCAGCCTGGAGCAGCAGTGGGGTGAGAGCAGGCACAGCGGTGATCGATGGCAGGAGCAGGCGATGCCCATGCTGGTCCATGACATAAAACTCATCATGGCAAGAGCTGGCAGCAACAACATCCCCCTGTGAGTGTCCCTGGTGCCACCATAGGGGGAAACCAGCTGAAGATGGAGCCAAGGGACCAGCAGCTGGGTACCGACTGCACCCTGAGACACAACCCAGCTCCCAGTCATGAGGTTGTCAAGTACTGGTGGAAGTAGAGGCCAAAGAGGCTGGTGACAACCTGGCATACGGCCACCCACCAGGTGAGGAAGGAAAAGAGTCCACGGAAGAACAGAGGGGTGAAGATGCCACCCAAGATGCCTGTGATCTGCTCCACCGCGATGCGGACATCCTCCGCATCCTCCCCGCCGGGACGTGGAGGTGCTGCCGTCGCTGCTGGAGGGAGGGAAGGAGCCTCGGGGTACAGCCCCCACGAGTGGTGCCCTGGTGACAGAGAGGACAGCTCTGTGTGGGATCAGTTCCCATCCTGCAGTGGGGCTGGTGGCTGAATCCCAGCACACTCGCCACATCTACTAGGCTCCTGCCAACCACAGTCACATCCTGAGAGCCTGGTACTGCCCTGGATGCTGATGGTGACCTCCAGGTCCCATCCTGCCCTTCCCAACCCCTTCCTCTTCTACCCCTCCTCAGCCCTTACCCAGCGTCTTGAGGAGCAGCGTGCAGTGCAGGGTGAGGATGATGGGTCCCAGGTACTGCAGGCTGACCACAGACACATAGCAGTAAATCCTCGTGATCTGTGGGGCAGGGGGGGATCAGCAGGAGGTTCACGGCCGTGCCTGGAGCCCCCATCCCATCCTATCCAATGCCACACCATGCCATCCCATCCCACCCCACCCCATCTCATCCATTCCATGCTATTCCATCCCATCCTATCTCATCCCGTCTCACCCATCCCATCCCACCCCACCTATCCCATCCCACCCTACCTATCCCATCCCACCTTATCTCACCATTCCATCCCATCCAATCCATTCCATCCCACTCCATCCCACCCCATACCCTCTGCTGGATCTCCAGCACAGCGATGCGCCCAGCTTCCTTCCGCATCTGCTCCACCCAGCGCTCGGCCAGGCCCAGGTAGGCCTGCAGGTGCTGGCGGGTGACGGCCACCCGCAGCAGGCACAGCCCCACGATGGCCCAGAGGCGGGCGGTGTTGTAGGCAGAGTCCGACAGGCTGGGGGGGCCAGAGAGATCTCAGGATGCACAGCCCTCCACCACCCCACTCCCAGTGCACCCCAGGGGATGCCTGATGGGAGAGGTAGTGGACTGGTGCTGCTCTGCCTCAGTTTCCCCTTGGAGCACGGAGCTGGGCACCTACATCTGCACTGTCTGCTTGCCCATGGGCGCGTGGAGCAGGAAGTCCCGTGAGATGGGCTTGATCCACATCACCACCACGAGGACGGGCGCCAGGAAACTCAAGTGGAGCAGGACCCTGTGGTGGAGCTGTCAGAAGATACACCCCCACCTCTCTCTCAAAGCAGCCTGGTGCCCCCCTGCTCCCTCCAGCCATCGGTGGGCAGAGATGGGGCTGAGGAGGTTCATGGCTGTGCCTGGAGCTCTCATCGCATCCATTCCATTCCATCCCATCCCATCCTCTCCTCAACCCCATCCCCTCCTCAGCCCCATTCCCATTCCCTCCACCACCAACCCTCCTCACTGTCAGAGCTGGGGTGGTTCTAGCTCCTGTGATGCCAGCACCAACCCCCTCCTCGCCCCCTCCCCCACCCCAAAGTGTCACCCAACTGGGTCAGGGGTCTGTCGGCCGCCAGCCGGAGGGCATCGAGGTGGGTCTGGGCCAGCCTCAGCCCTGGGAAGGTCAAACAGGCACCCAGGAAGGAGCAGAGGGCCACCAGCCCCAGCTTGAAGGCCAACTTGGCCAGGGGCAGCCTGTGGAGAGATAAAGCAGAGGCTGGGTGGGGGACAGTTCAGTTTCCATCCCAAACCTCCCCAAAACCCCTCTCCCTCCCTGCCCCGTCGCCCACTCACGTCCACTCCCAGCCCCACTCACGTCCACTCCCAGCCCCGCTGCTTCAGGACACCCTCCAGGTTGCTGCTGACACCGGCCAGTCCTGCGGGAGTGACCCACTGTGAGTGGGGCCACCCACAGACCCCAGGGAGCACCCAGCTCTCCCCCAGCCCCCCTCACCCACCAGACTCGAGGCCAAACTCCAGGTAGTCCTCACGGATGACCAGGGCCACCATGGCCAGGAGGAGGAAGAAGAAGGCAAAGGTCAGGCAGACAGAGCGCTCCCCACCCTCCTCCGAGCGGAAGTAGTGGCGCAGGACCATCAAGAAGACCTTGCTGGGAGCGAGGAGGGGCTGTCAAGGAAAGCAGCCCCTTCGGGACCCCCACACACCAGTGGGACCCCCCAACATACACCAGCAGGTCCTCCCATACACCAGTAGTACACCCTCCACACCACTGGGACCCCCCCAAACACTAGTGGGACCCCCTTTAGGCTCAGAAAGCCATAAGTTTAATTTCTCCACCTCTGCTGGAGCTGAATTGGGACAACCCCAGGACACTGGGGTCCCCTCTCTTGATCCCAGCAGGAAGCGCACCCCAAAAGCAGAAGGATACAGGCAGAAGATGACAGTCAGCAGGCACCAGAGCACCCCAATGTTCATCTCTTTCTGGGGATCCACCAGGCAGTAGTAGCCCTCAGTGAAGATGTAGACGGCTGTGGAGTAGATGGCAAAGTCCACGAACCACTGGTAGTCCAGGAAATAGCGGAGCACTGGGGTGACATTGGGACAGGTCAGCACGGTGGGGGGACGTGGGGGGTGTCCTGGCTGCGGGGTGATGCTAGGTTCCAATTCTGGGATGATGCTGGGTCCCAGCTCTGGGATCCCAGCCCTAGGGTGATGCCAGGTCCCAGCCCTAGGGTGATGCCCCATCCCAGCCCTGGGGTGATGCTGGGTTCCAATTTTGGGGTGATGCTGGATTCCAGCCCTTGGGCGATGCTGGGTCCTGCATCCAGAGGGAGCAGTGGGGGCCCAGGGGGTTACCAAGAGCATCCACAGCGGTGATGGGACTGGTGTCCAGGCGCAGGTCAATGTCCCGGGGCACGGACAGAGGTTTCTCCTCCATCACACCGTTCATCCTCCTGCAAGGGAAACTGGGGCTAAGGATGGCCGCAAATGGCCACCTCATGCCCCCTGGTGCCCCCTACCCAGTGCCAGGAGTCCCTCAATGGACGGACCTGTCGCGCTTGGCCTTGGGACGCTGCTTCCCTGCCAGGGCGCAGAGCTCCTCGTCTGATGGGTGTCTGTAGCGGTGCAGGCTGGAGGGGAGCAGTGGGGTGTCAGGAGGGTGTCAGTGGAGCTGGGTGACCCCGAGCTGCCACAGGGACAAGGGACTGGCCACGTACCTGCCATTGCAGAGCAGCCAGCGAGCAAAGGAGCAGTGTGGGGCCATCTTCTGCATGAGGCTGGCAGCCAGCAGGGTCACCACCACCTGCACCCCCATCACCGCCTGCGCCAGGGACATGCTCAGGGGAGGCCACCCTGCGCCCACCACCCACAGATGGGGTGCGGGAGCTGGGGAGACCTCAACCAGCCTGACCCCAACACCTGCCCCTGTAAGGGGGCACCCTCGGACCCCCACCCCGGGGCATGGACTCGTGGGAATGGATCCCCCTAGGGGCACCCTAACCCTCAGGTGTCAACACCCCTGGGACCCCCATGGGGCAACCTGGGCCCCATGGACCTCCCTAGGACCCTGTGAACGTGGACCCCTCGGTATTGACATCCCTGGGAATGGACCTCCCTGAGGGGCACCCTAACCCCCGGGTACGGACCCCCCTTCCCGGGCATGGATTCCATCTTGGGACCCCCCTGGACATCGAAACACCCTGAGACCACCCGGGCATGGCCCCCTTCATCCCACCGCTGGGACGACCCGGGCAGCCCCGCCTCGTCCCGGGCAGCCCTCCTAGCCCGGAGCAGCACCCCCCTCGCCCCGGGCCGTACCCCCTTCCCCCGGGGAGCCCCCACCATGCCCCGGGCAGCCCGCACCCACCATGCTGGGGTCAGTGCAAAGGCGGCTGCAGGAAGCACCCCGCAACCCGCCGCCAACCCCCCGCCCCCAACCCCCACCAGCCAGTCCGATGCCGCGCTGTCTTTGATTGGCATGTAGTTGACCAATGGAAAATCGGCGTTGCGCAGGGGGCGGGCTCTTCGTAGCGAGAGGTTCCGCGGCGCTGCCTCCTGGGAGCTGCGGTCCGGCCTGGCCGTGGGGCCGCCGGTTCGAGTCCCGGGGGCGCTGGGTGCAGTGGGGAGGATGCCTGTGGCTCAGCCCGATAGCTTTTGCTGGGGTGTATATAGTAAATAAACCATCGAGGGGTGTCTCCGCACCCTTCTGTGTGTGTGGGTGCAGTGTGGGTGCAGATTTGCCCCTAAAGACCCCCTTTGGGCTGAGGATCTGTGATAACCGCCTCCGCCTGCAGTCCCCGGGTTTTATTTTGGGGCAAAGGAAGGGTCTGGGGTCTGGCTGGCAGCAGCTCGATCTCTGTGGTCTCCCCGAGCTCCACTCTGAGCCTGAGGCTGGTTCCGCTGGGACCCTCCCCTCGCTGATGCCTCTCGGAGCGACGATGCTGTGGGGCTGGCTGGGACCAACCGACGACCCCACCCTGCTCCGGGTCCTCCTCGGGCGATAAACGGACCCTTCTCCTCCTCATTCCCCGCTGCTGCCCGGCTGCACCTCCCTGCGAGCACTGGAGCAGTTCCGGGGGGCTGAGGTGGAGGGCAGAGCCGCTGGGTGATGCTGGGTGAGGGGCTTCAGGGTCCCCCACGGTGCTGGCACCCGAAATGCGGAGCTGGGAGGTTTTTTCCGGCTGTGGAAAGCCCCCCTCTGCAAGGACACCCCGCTGCCTTATACGGGACGCCCCCTCCAGCTGGGGGCCCTGAGCGTGGGTGGGTGCCCCTGCCCGGGGCAGGGTGCTGGGGGTCCCGGGTGGTTTCCTGGTGACTGGGTGCGGTTCCCACTAGATGTCGCTTCCGCCTGTGCCCCGAGCATCTCCCCGGGTGGGGGTACCCTGACCTTGGGGGTCCCTACATCCCCCCTCCCCAACACCAGGGACCCCTCCACCAGCACTGGCAAAGCTCAGGGACTCTAATCCCACTAAATCCTCCTGTCTGCCCATAAAGTTGCCCGGTCCTGGCTTCCAGTTGCCCCCAGCTTCGAGCCAGAGCCAGGGTCAAGGTTCTCAGGCTGCTCCAGCCCCTTTTCAGGCTGGCACAGCAGCAGCCCTCCCAGCAGCGCCCCCAGCCCCCCCAACTCTGGCTGCAGGGTCTGCACAACCCAGTGGCTGCTGCTGTCTGGAACGAATGCAGGGCCCCAGGACCCTGGCAGCCCCCACAGAGTTGGCTTTCAGCTCCGCCGAGACACAAAAACAGGAGGGAAAGTTGGAAGATGGATGCTCAGAGCACCCCCAGCCCAGCCGCCCTCCCCCAGGACACAAAAGCCCCTTTGAGGGCTGATTTTACACCGCTCCTGCCCGAATTAGCATCAGCAAAGGGAGCTGCTGCGCCAGGCACTGTCAGTGCTGCTGAGTTATTGGGGTGCCCTGGTCTGATGCCCAGGGAAGGGCTGCCAGCCCCAGCAGAGTCCCATATGAAGCAGGGTGGGGGTTTAGGGTTAGGAGCTGGGACTCTCTGTTTTGCAGAAGAAGAGGGATGGTGACTGGGTCTCAAGGAGTTTTGACACCTCATAGCTCCCAGTGACCCAAACCTCATCTCCTAACACCCCGGTGTGGTGCCCAGAGAGGGGCTGCCAGCCCCAGAACAGTACTACAGGAAGTGGAGTGGGGGTTTAGGATTAGGGTTGACACCTCATAACCCACACTGACCCAGACCTGATCCCCCAGCACCCTGGTCTGGTGCTCAGGGAGGAGCTGCCAGCCCCAGCACATATGAAACAGGGTGGGTGTTTAGGGTTAGGGTTAACCCCTCACAGCACCCACTACCCCAGACCTCACCCCCCAACACCCAAACTCCCACCAACCCCGCAACCCAACCACCCCACCGACAGCACCTCCAGCGAGGGACTCGAGCACTTCCCACCTGTAGGCAGTGCTCGGTGGGGAGGGGCGGGCAGCTGTCACCTTAGCCTGTCCCCATTTCCCCCACCCCAAAAAGTTTCCCAGTCGGCACAAAGCGGTCGGCGGGGCATTGTCCGGGCTGCATCGCATTACCCGGAGCTCCCGGAGAAATCACTTGTATTTCACGCTCCGTCGAGCAGCTGCCTGTATATATTTTCTGTGTTGCACTTTTAGCATCACAAAGGGAGAGGGCCTGTGAACTCCTTGCTCTTCAGACCTCTCCGACACGTCGCCCACCCCCTCCCCTCCTCGAGCCGAGCCCCCCTCGGCCAGCACAACAGACTGCCACGCTCCTCTCCAGACGGCCGTGGGCTCCCCGCTCTCCCTTTCCTCGCGGAGGCTGCCCGGGGATGGGGTGGCCAGCAGGAGGAGGGAGCTGGTGGTGCCGCTGTGCTCTGCACCTTGCATGCCTTGGGTCCGGTTTTGGGTGCCACAGTACAAGAAGGACATTGAGGGGCTGGAGCGGGACCAGAGAAGGGCAACGAGGCTGGGGAGAGGGCGGGAGAGCGGGTCCTGCGGGGAGCGGCTGAGGGAACTGGGGTTGTTGAGTCTGGAGAAGAGGAGGCTGAGAGGAGACCTTCTTGCTCTCTGCAGCTGCCTACATGGGGCTGAGCTGTGGTAGCCCTAGCTGGACCCAGCAGCAGCAGCGACAGAGCTCTGGCATCGGGGTGCCCAGTGAGCAACTGCAGCCTCCAGCCCCTGCAGTGGTGCTGCACATCATCTCCTCCAGGAGCTGCAGGGCTCCAGGCTCTGGCTCTGCCTTGAAATTTGAGTTAAAGATGTTAAAACAGGGGATGTGGAGCTGGAGTGAGTCTTGGGACCAGTATCACCAGTGGAGGTTGGGGCAACCAGTCAGTGCAGTGGGAGCTGATGGTGTTGGCTGGGTGTCTATCCTTCCTGGATCTCCCTTTTCCCCAGACAAACCCAGAGCTGGGCTGCTCCTGCCTGCTCCCAGCCCAAAAGGGACAGGACATTGTCCCCCCAAGGGTTGGGACCCCCTGTCCTGGAAAAGGAGTGCGATGATGACTGGGTCTGAAGGGGATTTGAAGGGTCCTGCAAGAAAAAAGGGCCAAATTCTGCCCAAACAGTGGCACAAAGGACACCAGGAGGGACACGCTGGGGGCTTCAACACCTTTAATGCCTGGGATGTCCTTTTCCCTCTGGCCTCACTGAGCTGCAGACCCTGGCCTCCCGATGCCTTGGGCTTGCTGGCAGCAGCTCTGTGTCCCTTCAGCGTCCTGAGGTGTCATCTTGTCCACTCCTTATGGCACCAGGTGGGTCCCCAGGTCACGTCTCAAGTCCTCTCTTGCTGGTGGTTGCTCATGGAGGGATCCTGATGCCTCGACTGTGGGGCAGAGCCCCAGAGTGTTGTTGGGCAGCTGCCTGTGGGTGAAGATACAGGGTGTCAGTGCTGCCCACCCAGGCCTGCCATGGCACACACCCCCTCCCCTCATTCCAACGTCCTCCTGGTGTTCCCCTCCTGCTCATGGCTGTGGGGTACCCCCAGACATCCCCCTGTGCACCTTTGCAGGGCCTGAGCCCAAATTCCCTCTTTGATTGGCCAGTCGGGGCATCTTTGGGGGTCTCCCTTCCCTCCTTGAGGTCTCCCTTCTTTCCTTGGGGTCTCTCCTCTCTCCTTGGGGTCTCCCTTCTCTCTTTGGGGTCTTCCCTCTCTCCTTGGGTTCTCCCTTCACTACTTGGAGTCTCTGTTCACATCTTCAGATCTCCCTTCTCTCCTTAGGGTCTCCCTTCACTCCCTGGGTTCTCTCTTCTCTCCTTGGGTTCTCTCTTCACACTCAGGTTTCCCTGGTGCTTCATGGGGTGCCAAAGCCTCCCTGTAAACCCCTGAGAAGTGGAGAGGTGCCTGTTCCTGCTGCTCACCCAGCCCTGAGCTCCCCTGAGGACTCTGCTGGTTTTGGGGTTCAGGTCCAGCTCCCTTCTCCAGGGGATGCTGATGCCCCCAGATCCCACTCACTGATGGTGGCTGTGTTGCATCCCCAGATCTTAGGGTTCACCCTGGTTCTTCCTCTGCCTCCCTGGAGTCACAGGGGGTCCCCAGCTGCCCCCCACCTGCTCCATCTCACAGGCTGGAACTGAGCACCCGGAGCAGGGCTGCGCAGGGGCAGGATGAGGGTCCTGGCAGCTCATCCCGTGCAGTGGGAACAGGGAGAGCTGGATCCCGCTGCTGCACCTCGTGGGGGTTTAATGATCAACCCAGGGGGGTTTTGGGGCAGGAAAAGCCATCAGATCCTGTTTCTCCAGCTGGTCTGGTTATTGCCCCATCCCCAGCTTTCACCAAGGTGCAGGAGACCCACCAGCATCCCCCAACCCTGCACCTCCAAGCTGGCAGGAGCCAGGACCCAAGTGGGAGCCCTGGGGAGCCCTGGGGCAGTCTGTGGGCTCAGGTCTGGGTTTGGGGCAGGAAGAACCTCCCTGAGCTGTGGGTACCCCCTCCCCCTGCCTCCCTGCTGCCCTGCCCTCGCCAGGCTGGGAACAGCTTGAGTGTCCAGACAGGGAATTCATTTAAATAAATTTCCATAGGGGATTAATTTCTCCCCTTCTCCAGCAGAGAGGGAGAAGAGGAACCTCTGTGTGTGGGGGGTTGTGGGGAGGGGGAGATGGGGAAAAGCTGGGAACCGAGGGGAGGAGAAGGAGGATGATGGAAGGCACCTTCCTCTCCCTCCAGCCCCCTCCAGCCTTGCTGCCCTTCCTCCCTTGGGGGAGGTTTTGATCCCACCCAGCCCAGAGGGTGCTCAGTGCTAGAGATGCTGGTCCTGAGCTGAAGGCATCACTGACTGCAAATCACCCAGCACCCCAAAACGTCCCAAACAGAACCACAGTGACCCTACAGGGGGTGTCGGGTGGCTCCAAGCATCAGCAGGGAGAGAGATTTGGGCTCTGCAAGCTGGCGGGAAGGAAATCCGTGGGGTTTGCCTCAACCAGAAGCCCATGGATGCTCCCTTTGCACCAGGAGCCTCCTCCTGGCCGCATCCCAGTGCAGGATTTGGGTCCTTCAGCACCACAAATCCGTGGAACAGATGATACTGGGGTGTTTCCCAGCTTTCTCAGCCCTCCCCAGGACCCTATTTCAGGGAGGAGCAATCACAACCCACCCCTCACCCCATTAACTGAGCAAAGAGGATCTAAATGACAGAGGTGGGTGTTTCCCACCCTGCTAAGGATTTGGGATCTCAAGTGAGAGCTGGATCCAAAGAACCAAGGAAAATAAATCCATCAGGGCAGGGAACGGCTGGAACAGGCAGAGCTGGAGCTATTTTGGGGCTGTTGGATCTGGCAGGGTTTAAGGCTCCTTCAGGGAATGAAGAAGCCATTTCCACTGCAGCAGGAGGAAAGTGCCTGGGGAAGGAGCTTCCTTTCCCCTCCTGGGATGATGGAGATGGGCAAACCCCGCAGTTCCAGCTCCTGCTCCCATGGAAAGGCCCATCTGGGGCTCTGGGGTGGGAAAGGGGGACCCTAGGTGATCCTTGAGGGGGAATTAACCCTAATCAGGGTCCATCCTGGAAGCCTGCCATCGCTCCCATATGGAGATTCTCTCTGTTGGGGGTGGAGAGAGCAGAATCCACCCTCTTTCTCTGGGATCCTCTAGGAAACCACAAAACCCCCCTTTCTGTCCTGATTTTCTTCAGGATCCCCCATTTTTAAGCAACTCACACGTTTCCCCTTGGGGAAGGGCAGCTCTCCCCCTGCAGCACCAGTCCCCACCAGCTCTGGCCCTAAAGCACCCTCCTCCCATCCATTTTGGGGCTGCAGCACCCACCAGCACCCAGTGCTGCCCCAGTGCCTTGCGCCCTGTTCACTTGGGGTTCGTTGAGGCTTGGAGATGTGGGGGAGCAAGAAGAGCCCACAGCCCTGCTTAGAGTCACTCTGGGATCCCAGGCTGCCCCACTTCACCTTTAAACCCCAGAACCCCCAAAACTGGAGTTTACAAGACTGAAGAGCAGTGGTTTTGGTGTGCAAAGTGTACCCCCCCCCCCTTTCCTGCCATCAGAAGATCTGCCTCCACACATCCCCGGGTCTCAGTCACCCTCCCTTACTGGGAGTCCCCAGAACGGGCACCCAATGGTCCATCCCAGGCTGGGCAGCCCCATGGGTGCTGGTGCCCAGTCCCAGGGGGCAGCACCCAGAAGAGAAGGGCTGAATTAGGGGTCAGCATGGGGCTCAGGGGAGGGTCTGTGCTCTCTGCCATGGAAACCTGCATTGCCAGGGGGATGCTAAATGAGGAGTCAAATAGCCTAAACCCCAACGTCTCTGTGGCAGCAGCATCAAACCCCCAGTCCCGGGGCTGCTGGGGGCAGCAGGAAGCTCCAGTTCTTCTCCAGTACAGAGAAGCCAGTGGCACTGGGAGAACTGGGCTCTCGAGACTGAGGTGGGCAGGGGCTCCCTTGCAGAGCTGAGGATCCAGAATCCTTTCCATACCCCTCTCATTCTGCTGGGGGCAGCAGGAAGCTCCTGTTCTCCACCAGTACAGCAAAGCCTGTGGCACTGGGAGAACTGGGTATGAATAGGGGTGACTGGGGAGGGCAGGGGCTCCCTGGCAGCTCCCTGGCAGAGCTGGGGACCCCTCTCCACACCCCTCTCCTTCACCTCCTCATCCCAAGGGATAAAGACCTCAGCTGTGGTGCCTCAGTTTCCCCTCCCGCTGCCACCAGCACCCTCTCCTCCCCGCATCCTCCACCCGGAGNCGCGGCAGCTGGGCCGTGGCGGCTCCGCCGACAGCTCAATGGGTGCTTTGTCTGCGCCCGCCAGCCCCGCGCAGCCCCGTCGCCCCCAATAATATTTATGGAGGCGGCCGTCACCTTCTCCCTCGCTCTCTGCATCTCAATAACGGCCGGGCTGGGCAGATATTGGGGCGGGGGGATGGATCAGGGGATTTATAGTCCATGGCGCTGCTGCTCGTCACCCCAGAGGGTGCTGGAGTGGGGGATCCTGCCCTCGGAGAGCGGCTGAGGGTGCAAAGCAGGTGCTGGCTGGCTCCAGCTCACAGCCCTCCACTTCCAGTGTCGCCCA
This sequence comes from Rhinopomastus cyanomelas, assembly GCA_013400115.1. Classification (NCBI taxonomy): domain Eukaryota; kingdom Metazoa; phylum Chordata; class Aves; order Bucerotiformes; family Rhinopomastidae; genus Rhinopomastus; species Rhinopomastus cyanomelas. Next base: position 33,882 of record VXBP01006546.1, on the reverse strand, counting down.
GTTCCCAAGTGCCGAGGAGGTGGTGCTGACGTGCTGCTGGTTTTATAGGGTTTCTGCTCTCTGCCCAGTTCCTTCATCCCAGTAGAACAGTCGATGGCTCCTTCCAAAGCTCCAGCAAAGGGTGGTTTAGGATTCTTCTGCTTCAGACCCGGGTTTGGGGTGTTCAGGTCTGTCCTGAGCCCATTGGAGTCCTCGGGAGGTTCTCTCAGCATCCCTTGCTCCAAAGTCTTTGCTCAGGAAGGCATGGACCAGGGAAACCTCAGCACCTGAGGGATGGAAGAGCAGGATTGGTGCCAGCAGAGGGCTGTGACTCTGCTTTGCTGGGATCCTTCCCGGTGGGTGACTGGGAGCAAGGAGAGACCCGGCGTGAATCCAGGTTCCTGCAGCTATTCCAGACCCCACTGACAACAGGGCTGAAACCAGTGGGTCTCTGCAGTTGGGCCAGTGTGGGCTGGTTAGGTTGTTCCCAGATGCTCCAGCTGCACAGGATCAGTTGCTGGAGTCGGATGCTGCTGCCGCTGCTCCCACACGGATCCGATGGGGAATCGCCGAGGGAAGCGCTTCCTTCCCCACTTCATGGGGGACAAAACATCCCAGAGAGATCCAGCAGCTCTCCCAAATGACTCCCTGGACACCCAGGGGCTGACACCGACAGGGATCTTCCCCTGTGCTGTGGGGTTCCACCCCTCCCACTCATCATCCTCAAAGGCTTCTGCTGCCTTGTCCTGCAGAAACTGGGGTTCGGGGTGTCCCACCAGGTGCTGGGAGATGCTCTAGGATAAACAAACCAGCTTTTCCCAGCTTTGCCACCACCTTCTGGTGAATCCCCTTGGTTTGGAGCTCCCCAGCCCCTGGCTGATCCCTGTGCAGAGAAATCCCCCAGTTCCAACAAGTTTCTGTGCTGGCTTGGTTCTGTGAAGCCAACTGGGAGGTGCTGGGATGTCGAGTCGGTCCCCATAGCTCCCTGCATGGAAAATCCTCCTTTGAGGCTGTTTAACCCCAGAGCTGTGGATCCTTCTAGGGCTGATCCAGCAGAGAACAGCTACAACCCCAGTCCCTCCATCCCCATTGAACCAGGACACCCTGAGGATACCTGAGCATCCCCAACACAATCCCAGCTCCAGCCAGAGCTGCTTCCAGCCTGTTTTAAAGGGGAAACCAGTTTAATCTCCTCTGCTGGGTGCAAGGTGGGAGATGCTGTGGATAACTCAGCTGATGGTCAATGTCTGAGCAGCCTGGAGCTTCCTAAGGCTACGGAGCAGGGGTTGGCCCCCTCTGCATCACAGAGCATCTCCCACCACCCCCATGAGCTGAAGGCTTCTCCCCAGTCCCGTTCCCTGGGGCTCATTTGGGGAAAGGCTGCGAGATCCCAATCCTTCAGTGCTGCTGGCTGGGGGTGAAGCTGGAGTGTCACCCCCTGAGCTCCCAGTGAAGAGTGGGGTGAGCAGAGCAGGGTAGGAAAAAGGGAAGTGAACAGACCCTGATTTTAGCGATGCTGCATCACCAGAGCTCCTTCACCCGGAGGGCTTGTACTGGTTTCAACTGGGTTGGGAGCAGCCGGGTGCCGACAGGTTTAGCCCAGCTGGGAAGTGGGGGGGTTTGCCGCAAGAGGAGGGTTGTTGAAACCACTGGGGTTGCAGAGGGCAACCACAAACCGGCTGTCCCCGGTGGGCTGCGGGGTCTGACGGCAGCGTCTCGCCAGCCTCACGGCCCGTTCCCGGGGGGCAGGAGGAGGCAGGTAGCGGCGGGCGCTGGCGGGTGGCTGTAACGAGCATCGCGGCCGGCTTGCTGAGCTCGGCATAATTGTTGCCGAAGCGCTGCGCACATGCTGAGCCCCATAATTATCGGTCTTGTCTGCCAGGCTCTCCCTTCCCCCAGCTCCGCCGCGCTCTTGATTATGATTATGGCGGCTAATTTTGTCTGGAGCATCTCAGGCATCTGGGCCCCCACCTGCTCTGAATATGCAAACGGCCCTGATTTGCTCCTGGCGGCTGCCCTGAGCCGGGGCCCGTGGGCAAATGGGGAGGGGGAACCTACCCGGCACCACGAACAAAGGAAACCCCCCGCCCCAGCCCCGTGCGACGGAGCGGGCACAAAGGGCTGCTGGCAGTGGGGCTGCCCGTGGCATCGCTGTGCCTGCGCGGGGCGAGAGCTACGGGGGTGATGCTGCCCGTGGGGGAACAGCTACAGCCTCGGTTCTCTTTGCACTGGGACACCAGTGAGGCTGTGGGGTGAGAGAGAACGTGGGGGGAGCGCAGACCGTGAGGTGAGCAGAGACTATAGGGTGAGGGCAGAGCGCGGGGGGAGCCAGGTTGTAGAGTGAGCACGAAGCGCGTCGGGGTGAGCAGAGACTGTGGGGTGAGCCCAGATCATGGGCTGAGCATGGACTGTGGGCTGAGTAGAGACTGTGAGGTCAGCACAGATAGACTGTGGGGTGAGCCCAGACCATGGGGTGAGCCCAGACCACACACCACACCCCACCCTGTGCCATCAACACCCTATGGGACATCCCCCACCGGGCTCTGCCAGCTCCACCTCGGCTTTCCCCTCACTGCTGTGGGATGCATCCGGTATCCTATATCCTGCATCTTGTATCCTGCATCCCACATCCTGTATGAGACATCCTACATCCTGCATCCCTCATCCTACATCTCACACTCCACACCCTGCATCCTGTATACTGCATCCAGTATCCCACATCCCTCATCCTGTATCCCACATCCCACATCCCACATCCTACATCCTTCATCCCACCCCCTGCATCCCATCTACTGCATCCTGCATCCCACATCCCTCCCCCCCTATCCTCCACCCTGCATCCCTCAGCCCGCATCCCTGTGGTGCCATCCCTGGGTACCACCGCNCCCCCCCCACCTCCCCACCCCCAACACATCTATCATCTATATTTTGATGCTTTCTTTGCCCAGAAGTAGCTGAATTGGAGTCTAAAGGCTCTATGGAGTAACGAGGGGTGGTGGGGATGGGGTAGGGGGCTCCCAGGAGGTGAAATCCATCCCCTCTCCCCAGCTCTGGGTCTAACCCTGCGATGGGTGCTGCTCCCTGCAATGGGTGCTGCTCCCTACACTGGCACCCACCATCGATGAGATGCAGGGCCTCTGGGGATGCTCGTGAGCCCTCAGGAACCTTTGGGTCTTCCCAGCTCAGCACTGTCCCTGCTGCCACTGCCTAGTCCCCGTCTGGGCTGGGCTGAGCCCTGGGATGAGGAGACCACAGAAGTGAAGCCCAAAGGCTCCCAGGTCCCACAGCAGGACCTGGGGTAGAACAACCCCCCTCAACCACCATTTCCCCTGGATTTATCCCAAACTGAAGTCAAGGGGCAGGTCAGGTCCCTCTGTGTCCAGAGCTGCTGGGGTGGCCACGTCCAGCACTGCTATCTAGGTCACCCTCCGCCCCCCAGCAAGATGCTGCCTGGGATTAAACCCGGGGGGCCTCCTACCACCACCAGACAGAGGAGGATGCGTGTCCACCCCATGTGCAACCCCCCCTATACAATCCCCACACTCCATGTACACCCCATAACTCATACATCCACATCACATAACAGAGCATCCCAGCATTTGCCCTCTTTTCCTTATTTTCCTCCTATTTTACATATTTTTGCCCTTTTTTCCTTATTTTTGCCTCATCTTCCTTTTTTCTTGTTTTCCTTCTTTTCCCCTTCTTTTCCCCTATAATTTCCCTTGTTCTTCCCCTTATTTTCCATATTTTTCCTGATTTTCCTTATTTTTCTTGATTTTCCTTCTTTTCCCTTATTTCCCCCTTATTTTCTTTATTTTCCTTATACATTTCCTGATTTTTCTTATTTTCCCCTGATTTTCCATATTTTTATGGATTTTCTTTTTTCTCTNGGGGGAGGGAGGTGGGGTAGGGGGTGGGGGTGCTCCTGCCATGCTGCTGGCTAATGAGGCAGCCAGCCAGCCAGCCAGGCAGCCTGACAGGGACCCAGCTGGGTGGATGGGTGCCACAAGGAGCTGCTGACAGTTAACTGGGCAGATGCTAATGGGCAGCGCAANCTGGGGTAGAACAACCCCCCTCAACCACCATTTCCCCTGGATTTATCCCAAACTGAAGTCAAGGGGCAGGTCAGGTCCCTCTGTGTCCAGAGCTGCTGGGGTGGCCACGTCCAGCACTGCTATCTAGGTCACCCTCCGCCCCCCAGCAAGATGCTGCCTGGGATTAAACCCGGGGGGCCTCCTACCACCACCAGACAGAGGAGGATACGTGTCCACCCCATGTGCAACCCCCCCTATACATCCCCACACTCCATGTACACCCCATAACTCATACATCCACATCACATAACAGAGCATCCCAGCATTTGCCCTCTTTTCCTTATTTTCCTCCTATTTTACATATTTTTGCCCTTTTTTCCTTATTTTTGCCTCATCTTCCTTTTTTCTTGTTTTCCTTCTTTTCCCCTTCTTTTCCCCTATAATTTCCCTTGTTCTTCCCCTTTTTTCCATATTTTTCCTGATTTTCCTTATTTTTCTTGATTTTCCTTCTTTTCCCTTATTTCCCCCTTATTTTCTTTATTTTCCTTATACATTTCCTGATTTTTCTTATTTTCCCCTGATTTTCCATATTTTTATGGATTTTCTTTTTTCTCTCATTTTCTTTTTTCCTGATCTTCCTTATTTTTCTCTTACTTCCCCCTAATTTTTCTTATTTTTCCCTAATGTTCCTTCTTTTTTCCTAATTTTCTATATTTTCCCCTTATTTTCCCATAATTTTTCTCAATTTTCCCTCATGTTCCTTCTTTTTTCCTGATTTTCTATATTTCCCCCTTATTTTCCCCTAATTTTTCTTATTTTTCTCTCATTTTCCCTTTTTTCTGATTTTCCTTCTTTTTTCCTGATTTTCCTTCTTTTTTCCTGATTATCCTTCTTTCCCCCTTCTTTCCCCCTGACTTTTATTATTTTTCCCTCATTTTCCTTCTTTTTTCTGATTTTCTTTACTTTTCCCTGATTTTCCTTCTTTTCCCTTGATATTCCCCTTTATTTTCCTTATTTTCCTTATATTTATCCCCATTTTCCCCTTACTTTTCCCTTGTTTTCCTTATTTCCCCCTTGTTTTCCTTGTGTTTCCCCTTCTTTTCCTTCCTTGTGTCCCAAGTCCAGGCAGAAGCAGCCGGTTGGGACAACGAGCACCGTCTCCACAAAGGACCCTACTGCAAATATTTGGGGTTTGGGGGCGTTTAGGGGTTTTTTCTCTTTTGATTTTCCAGGATCGAGAGGGAATCCTCAGGAAGTCGCTGGGAAAAGCCCCCGGGGGCTGCTCTGCCGGCTCCAGCTCCCGCTGGGATTCCCAGCCCCTTCCTCTGCTTTATGGGATCAGGGGGAAAACAGAGGGGCAGGTCCCTAATAAATAGAGAGAGAAGGACGGGACATTTTCCAGGGATCTGTTTTCCCTGCTCACATCCCCCTTCCCAAGGAGGGACCTCCCCATCCCCTGGTTCCCCGGGGTAGGGGACAGACCCTGCAGTGAGGGGCCGGGGTGGCTGGAGGGACCCGGCTGGGGACACAGCGGTGGCCAAAGCCCCCGTTCCCCCATGAAATCCACTTCCTTTCTGGGGATGGGAAAACCTCCTTCAACCCCCCCGTTCTTTCCCCTCTCACCCCAAAACACCTCGAGAGACCCTGAAGCAGCGTCACCCACCCCAAGGGCAGCACCCAGGTGGCACCTTTGGAAAACAAAGACATCACTGGGACCGTGAGGAGCAGAGAGGCTGAAAATCACCCCTGGAACTGAGGGGAACCCATTCTGGGATCACTTCTCGCCCCCAAATCCCATTTCTTGTTGCCCAAATCCCATTTCTTGTTGCCCAATCCCATCTCTTGCCCTCAAACCCCATTTTTTGCCCCCAAATCCCATTTCTTGTTGCCCAATCCCATCTCTTGCCCTCAAACCCCATGTCTTGCCGCCAAACCCCATGTCTTGCCCCCAAATCCCATTTCTTGTTGCCCAATCCCATCTCTTGCCCTCAAACCCCATGTCTTGCCGCCAAACCCCATGTCTTGCCCCCAAATCCCATTTCTTGTTGCCCAATCCCATCTCTTGCCCTCAAACCCCATGTCTTGCCGCCAAATCCCATTTCTTGCCCCCAAATCCCATTTCTTGCCCTCAAACCCCATGTCTTGCTGCCAAACCCCATGTCTTGCCTCCAAATCCCATTTCTTGCCCTCAAACCCCATTTTTTGCCCCCAAATCCCATTTCTTGCTGCCAAATCCCATTTCTCACCCCCAAACCCCATTTCTTGCCCACAAATCCCATTTCTTGCCCCCAAATCCCATTTCTTGCCCTCAAACCCCATGTCTTGCTGCCAAACCCCATGTTTTGCCTCCAAATCCCATTTCTTGCCCCCAAATCCCATTTCTTGCCCCCAAACCCCATTTCTTGCCCCCAAACCCCATGTCTTGCCTCCAAATCCCATTTCTTGCCCCCAAATCCCATTTCTTGCCCCCAAATCCCATTTCTTGCTGCCAAACCCCACTTCTTGCCCTCAAACCCCATTTCTTGCCACCAAACCCCACTTCTTGCCCCCAAACCCCATTTCTCACCCCCAAACCCCATTTCTTGTTGCCCAAATTCGACTTCTCCTTTGCGGGATTTTGCCCTCAACCTTCCCACCTTCTTCTTGAAGGATCAACGGGCTCCTGTGGGACCCCAAGACGAAGACAACCGGGACAGACCCAACGGGAACGGGAACGGGTGATGGCATCACCGGGATTAATTAGGATGCAGGAGCGGTGCTGTGGGTGCAAGAAGAGGAGGGGGAAGGGTTAAGGGGCGGCGGGAGAGAGGGGTGAGAAGAAAGCCCCCGGCGCGGGGTTTGTGGCCCTAATTACCATATTCAAATCTAATTAAGTCCCCCTTTGCATAAAGAGGGCCGCTGGCTGGGCGTGGGATCGGCCTCGCAGATGGCTCCCATGCTCAGCACCATTTTGGGGCCGCCGGCCATCTTAGGACGAGGACGAGGAGGAGGAGATGGAGGAGCAGGAGGGCGGCGGAGCCGGCGGCGCTGAGCGTCTCCTCAGGGTACCCGTCGGGCTGCCATCACCCCGCCCCAGTAACGTCCCGTTTTGGGAGCTGGGGGAGAGAGGGATGGGGTGGGGGGGTTCGTGGTGATGGGGCATCGTTGTGTTAGGGTGCCACTCGCCTTTGGGTGGGGGATCCTGCTCCATCGCCACAGCCCAGGGGCTTCAAATGGGATGGTGCTGGGCGATGGGGGGGTCAGCATCGCGGGAGTGGGGTGGGCATCACCCCACAAGTGCTGCCACGACTCGATCCCCTAAAAGACCCCACTCACACGGCCCTGTGCCGTGGGAACACACCTAACCCACCCACAGTGGGTGACCCCATGGGAACTCGCCCCACACCCTCCGCGGGGTAACGACCAGCAGGAAAACCAGTGAGAAAACCCATCCCCAGTAACCAAAACCCCAAACCCCTGCTGCATGGGCATCACACGGGGGGGCAAAAAGGAATGCGAAGAAGACACGGGATCTGGGCAACAAGAAATGGGATCTGGGGGCGAGAGATGGGATCTGGGCAACAAGAGATGGGATTTGGGCAACAAGAGATGGGATTTGGGGGCAAGAGATGGGATTTGGGCAACAAGAAATGGGATTGGGCAACAAGAAATGGGATTTGGAGGAAAGAGATGGGATTTTGGCAACAAGAGATGGGATTTGGGCAACAAGAGATGGGATTTGGGGGCAAGAGATGGGATTTGGGCAACAAGAAATGGGATTGGGCAACAAGAAATGGGATTTGGGCAGCAAGAGATGGGATTTGGGGGCGAGAAGTGATCCCAGAATGGGTTCCCCTCAGTTCCAGGGGTGATTTTCAGCCTCTCTGCTCCTCACGGTCCCAGTGATGTCTTTGTTTTCCAAAGGTGCCACCTGGGTGCTGCCCTTGGGGTGGGTGACGCTGCTTCAGGGTCTCTCGAGGTGTTTTGGGGTGAGAGGGGAAAGAACGGGGGGGTTGAANGGGGAAAGACCGGGGGGGGTTGAAGGAGGTTTTCCCATCCCCAGAAAGGAAGTGGATTTCTTGTGGGAACTGGGGCTTTGGCCACCGCTGTGTCCCCAGCCGGGTCCCTCCAGCCACCCCGGCCCCTCACTGCAGGGTCTGTCCCCCACCCCGGGGATGGAGAGGTCCCTCCTTGGGGTGTTTCCTGGAGGAAAAGGTTGGGTTGGAGTCATGGGAAGGGAAATGTGGGGGGAAACTTGTACCCAAAAGCTCTTCCCAACAGCCCAGTGCAGCCCCCCACAGCCCTCAGCTCGGCTGCCTGGACCTGACAGCGAGGAGACCCTTGTGGAGCCATCGTGGGCTCCCCCTGTGCAGAGCTGGTCCCTCATCCCCCCCAAATCCACCAAGTCCCCTAGATCCCAGGCTGGAGAGAGCCCGGGGGGAGGTTCAGCAGGTGAAGCTCAGTGCTGGAGAGGAAAGCAAGGGAACCCCCATCTTACCGGGTCAGGGAGGGTCGGGGGGTCTCCAGCCTCCTTGGGGGAGCAAAGGCCATTTTCCCTTCTCATGTTGCCCCTGTCCTGGGGGAGTGACCAAACCAGTCCATCGCAAGCAGCTTCCTACAGGCTCGAACTGGGAGCAGCCTCCTCCTGCCCCGGCAGCTCCCTTGGCCGTGGAAGCCCAGTCCAGGGGGTCCTCCATCCTTGGATCTCGGGATGTGGGTGCTGAAGGGTGGGTGCTCACTGCAGTCGGGTGGCTTCGGGTGCTTCAGCCCATCCCAGTGCCCCTGGGTGGGGTTAGAGAGAGGTGGGGGCTTCTCCTCTGCAGGAAATAGAAGGAGTGATGGTGTCACCTCCTAAAGCCATTGATCATCACCAGTCCCACACTGGTCACCTCCAAACCACAGTGATCACCTCCTAAACCACAGTGATCATCTCCAGACCCTCATCAATCACCTCCAAACCCACACTGATCCCACACTGATCACTTCCAGATCCACACTGATCACCTCCAAATCCACACTGATCACCTCCAAATCCACACTAATCACCTCCTAAAACATATTGATCATCACCAAACCACAGCGATCACCTCCAGATCCATGCTGATCACTTCAAGACCTGGATTAATCACCTCCTAAACCACACTGATCACCTCCAGACCCTCACTGATCACCTCCAAACCTACACTGATCACCTCCTAAATCACATTGATCACCTCCAGAGCCACATTGATCACCTCCAAATCACATTATCACCTCCTAAAATGCATTGATCATCACCAAACCCATGCTGATCATCACCAAACCCACACTGATCACCTTGATCAGCCCCATAGCAGCCTTGTTATCCCCCAAAAGCAGAGGTGGGGGGACAAGGAGTTGAGACCCTGCTGCCCCCAGCACCTACATCCACCCAACAGAGCCCTGCCCAGGGTGGGGGGTACCCACCAGATGATCCATCTTTCTCCTAAAACCTCAGCCCCTCTAACTCCCCCTCCCATCACTCTGAGGGTGTCCTGTGGGGTGGGGAGAGAACCCCAAATCCACAGGCTGGGAGCTGGGGTGGGGTGGACCCTGAGGGAGCACCCAAGGGGACGGCGGGTGGCGGGGAGGGCTCAGGCACAATGATGCCATTGAGGGGGCTGCACTGTGGGTCCCAGCTCTTCCTGCCCAGGCACAATGGGGGCGGCCCTGCTCGCCCCTTGGGCTCATTGTGCAGCGGCTGCCCCCCTCCCCGCCCCAGCCCCTCCTTTCGGTCCCCAGGGGATAATGGATCGGCTTTGTGTGCTTGGCTGGACAGGGACTTTGTGGGGGAGAAAGGGTGTCTGTCTCTCGGTCGGGAGGGCTGGGGAGGAGGGCTGGTGGGACCAGGGCAGCACTGGCCTTGCACAGCCCTGTTCCAGTGGAAAAGGCCTTACTGGGAACTTTGGGGACCTGCAGCCCAGTGATGGTGGTGCTGCTGCTGGACCCATTGCTCAAAGCCCTTCGCTGCTCCCCACAGCATCCCGTGAGCATCCCATGAACATCCCAGTGAGAATCCTATGAGCATCCTGGTGGGCATCCCATGAATATTCCAGTGAGGATCCCATGAACATCCCAGTGAGAATCCTATGAGCATCTCATGAGCATTCCATGAGCATCCCAATGGGCATCCCATGAACATTCCAATGAGGATCCCATTAACATCCCAGTGAGAATCCCATGAGCATCCTGGTGGGCATCCCATGAACATTCCAATGAGAATTCATGAACACCCCATGAAATCCCAGTGCAAATCCCATGAACATCCCAGTGAGAATCCTATGAGCGTCTCATGAGCATCCCAATGGGCATCCCATGAACATTCCATTGAGGATCCCATGAACATCCCAGTGATAATCCATGAACACCCCATGAAATCCCAGTGAGAATCCCATGAGGATTCCACCAAACACCAGCTCCAACCCAAATCCACAACGGCAGAGGGTCCGTGTCCTCCTGCCCGGCTCCAGACCCCTCTGGATTCCCCCCTCCAAGCCCTCATTCCTGGAGATGGGATCAGCCAAACCTTCAGGAGATTAATTCCGTGGCCGCCCCGCTCTTGCTGTAGGGGCGAGCGGGAAGCTGATGGGATAATCCCTGACCCCCTCGGGATTAATAGGAACTGGGCTTTACTTTCAGCAGCTCCCTGCTCCCACAGCATCCCCAGCTCCAGCACGTTGGCCACTTAGGGGACAGGGGTGATCCCATAAGGAAAATGCTTGGGAATTCCCTGACAGAGCAGCCAGGGGTTGGAACAGAGGTTGCCCAGGGAGGGGAGGAGTTGCCATTCCTGGAGGGGCTCAAAAACCTCAGAAGTGGCCCTGGGGGACAGGGTTTAGTGGGCAGGGTGGTGCTTGGACTGGATCAGCTGGGAGGGCTCTCTGAACCTCAGTGATTCCACGATTCTGCAGACGATGGCTGTGGCCCTGTGGCTCTGGGAGGGGAAAAATCAGCCCCAGCAGCAGCCAGCTGGGGGATCTGATGTGTTTGAGCTCAGTCCTGCAAAATGCTGAGCCCATGGGGACACCCTAAACCTAACCCTAATCCTGAGCCCATGGGGACACCCTAAAATTAACCCTAACCCTGAGCCCATGGGGACACCCTAAACCTAACCCTAACCCTGAGGCTATGGGGACACCCTAAACTTAACCCTAACCCTGAGCCTACAGGGGCACCCTAACCCTAACACTAACCCTGCGCCCATAGGCACAACCTAACCCTAATCCTAACCCTGAGCCTATAGGGACACCCTAATCCTAACCCTAACCCTAACCCTGAGCCCATATAGACACTCTAAGCTTAACCTTAACCCTAACCCTGAGCCCATAGGGACACCTTAACCCTAACCCTGAGCCCATAGGGACACCTTAACCCTAACCCTAAACCTAAGCTTGAGCCCATGGGGACACCCTAAACCTAATCCTAAGCCTAATACTAAATCTAACCTTAACCCTGAGCCCATGGGGGCACCCTAACCTCGAGCCCATGGGGACACACCGAGGCCATACAGCCCCACATGGTCCCCCAGGCAACAAACCCTGTGCCAGGCAGGGCTGAAACTGGGATGGTCTCCTGCAAACTGGTCACGTTTGGGTGATGAGGTTGGGGCAGGGTTCAGACTGCTGGAATTCTGGGGGTTTTAATGGGGTCTCTGCAATCACCAGTATGGAATTAAAACAGGGGCTTCTGTTCCCCCAGATCCTCCCCTGTGCTGGGGAGGGGGTCTGTGCCCACACTGCCCCTTCCCAAAGGGAACCAGGTGGGGAGGTGAACAAACCTCCCCAAAGGGAACAACCCAAACCACCATCGCACTGGGACCAGGTTCACCCTGGGCTCAGCATCCTGAAACTCCCAGCCTGCACCCCCTGCACTGGTGGCAACAGCCATGGGGCTGGAGGTGGCCCCTCAGCATCACATCCCTCCTCCCCAGTAGCTCCTGCTGCTGGTGTCTGGGTGTTGATGTAGGGTGACCACCTCCAGTAGCATTGCCCCAGGGGACCCCAAACCCACACGCTGGGTGCTGCGGGGCTGAGCCAAGTGGCTCGTTGGCCATCATCGGGGCGAGGGGATGGATGATTAGGGTGGCCTGAGGAGTAATTATCTCATTGGGCAACTAATACCCTTTCAGCAGGAGTGGGGTGGGGAAGTATTGTTCGGGTTTAGGGATTACATCAACCCGGCCGGAGCAGACAATGTCCTCCCCCTGGGAAGAGGCAGCTCTGGCCCAGGGGGAGAGGAGGAGGAGGCAGGGCTGGAGCTGTCTCAATCAGCAGAGTGTCCCAGGGAGGAAGAAGGTGGTGGTGGGGGCTCAGGAAGGGGAACTGGGGAGTTTGGAGGAGAGGAGGAGCATCCTTAACCCTTTGTGCGATGGGACTGGGTCCATCAGCCAAGGGGATGGCGGGAGGGGTCCCCTTCTGCTGGGGAAAGCAAAGCCCAGCCAGTCCTCTGCTTCCTCTGCCTGTCTGTTCCTTTCTGAGAGCCCAGTGCCAGCCCCATCCAGCCTCCCCACACAGCAGCAGCACCCTGTCCGCTTTATCCTGGCAGCAGGGCCACCATCAGGGCCAGCCAGGCAGCCAGCAGGGCACATCCCTAACCCCAACCCCAAAAGCCAATGTGTTAAGGGAGGGGTTGGCAACCCCAAACAACTTCACCCAGCATCCCACAGTCGCAGAATCCCAGACTGGTTTGGGTTGAAGGGAGGTCACAGTTCATCCAGTCCCATGGGCAGCGACACCTCTCAACCAGCCCAGGGTGCCCAGAGCCCCATCCATCCTGGCCATGGACACTGCCAGGGGTGGAGCAGCCACAACCTCCCCAGACAGCCTGCCCCAAGGCCTCAGCCCTGTACCAGGGGGGCATTTCTGCCTCAGATGTGACCTAAATCACCCCCCTTTTAGCTTGAACCCATCCCCTTCTATCACTGGATCTCTGAGCAGAGCAACTCAGGGAAGGACTCCAAGTCCTCACTCAAAGACCTTACTCTCCAGGGAGGATGAGGAGAGGCTTTACAGCATCTCCTCGGCACCACCTGGAAACACCAGTCACAGCCCTGAGCCCTCCTGGCACAACCACCCCATCGAGGAGGGCAGGGGAAGTAGTCTGGTTTCACGGAGTCACAGGACATCAGGGATTGGAAGTGACCTCGAAAGATCATCCAGTCCAGTCCCCCCACAACAGCAGGATCCTGTAGATCCACGCACACAGGAACATATCTGGGTGGGTTTTAAATGTCTCCAGAGAAGGAGACTCCACAGCCCCCCTGGGCAGCCCCTTCCAGGGCTCTGTCACCCTCACTGGGAAGAAGGTCCTTCTCACATTGATGTGGAACCTCCTCTGTCCCAGCTCACACCCACTGCCCCTTGTCCTGTCTCTGGGTGCCCCTGAGCAGAGCCTGGCTCCATCCTCCTGACACCCACCCTTCCCATATTGATCAACATTCATGGGGTCACCCCTCAGGATCCTTTTTTCCCAACTCAAGAGATGCAGCTCCCTCAGCCTTTCTCCATCATGGAGATGTTCCCCTTCCTTCATCATCTCAGTGGCTCTGCTCTGGGCTCTCTCCAGCAGCTCTGTGTCCTTCTGGAACTGAGGAGCCCACAACTGGACACAAGATTCTAGCTGCAGTCTCACCAGGGCAGAGTAGAGAGGGAGGAGAACCTCTCTCCAACTCCTAAGCACCCCCGTTCTGATCCACCCCACGATGCCACTGGCCTTCTTGGCCACCAGGGCCCATTGCTGGCTCCTGGCCATCCTGCTAGCCACCAGGACCACCTGCACTGCTCTCCAACAGCGTTTACGGCAAACAAGCCGCGAGGGCGACGACGGGTCGGGTTGGGGTGAGCGACCACGGCGCCAGGTTTAGCGGCGGCGGAGAGAGGAGAGCCCGTCCTTTCCCGGCCCCGGCCATGGTTGCGGGGTGATTAAACGCGGGGCCGGGAGGGGAGGGGAGGGGAGGGGGGCTGGCAGCTGCCATACATTTTTAAATAAATGAATAATACATCGCGCGGCGATAAATAAATAACGGGCGCCCATTTGAACTTCGCCTCTGAGAAAATCCTTTTAGTTCAAAAGGAGCGGGGAGCTGCTTCGGAAGGGGAGCCCATGCATTTTGAATGGAGCTGCCTGCGACGGGCAGGGCTTGGCCAAGGGAGCGGTGGGGTGACGAGGGGTGAGACTGGCCTGGACACAAGCGCTAGGAGCAGGGCTGGGGGTGAGGCTGCTCGGGTTGGAGTGACCAGGGTTGTCTGTACCCCCCCACCCCACCCCGGTGCGGGGCATCCTCCATGTGCTCCAGCTCCCTGGGCAGGAGGAGGAGGATGGAGGGTGCTGTGGCACGAGGTGAAGGGGGGCAGCACATGAAAGGTCTGGTACTGCACCCCGACAGTGCCGAGGAGGAGCCCCCGTTTAGCAGAGCAAAGGCGGCGTTTACTTAGCAGTGGCCCTATAAAGAGCTGGGTGGCCCTGGAAGGCAGCCCAGGCAAATACAAGGGGATTAGAGAAGTGAAAGGTGTGAGCAGTGGGGTGAAGGGTAGGAGGATGCTCAGGGAAAGCGCTTAGCGGGGTCATAACGAAGCCCCTGGAGCCGGGAGCAGACAGGTGGGAGCTGGATGGGGGGAACCACATCGTCACCTTTTTGTTGGGGAGGGGGGTGACACTAGAGAAATCCCATGTCAGGGGGTCTGGGGTCAGTGCTGATCCCAAGCCCCCCCCATCCACATCCCAGCCACACACCAGAGTCCCAGGAAAGGGTCCTGCTGGGGGATTTTCCTCTGCCCCTGGTGAAGCCCCACAGGCAACTGTCATCCTTTGCTCGAAGGGCCCCGCTCACTGGCACCGCTAAGTGGGGGCTGATTGATTAGGCTGTAATTTAGGGCAGAACGAGGACAAACAGGAGCCGATTTCTTCGCTGCCCATCCCGTGGCAGGTGCCCAGCCAGGCTGGCAGCACCCCAGGGTGATGTGGGATACTGAGAACACCAGTGGTTCATGGCATGGGAACCCCACGAGGGGAGCATCCCCCTGCACACATCCCACCTCCCGATACGAGGGCTGTGGGGCAGCCCCACACATATCCTGCACCCTCAATGGGACGGGGATGGTGTGGGTGAGGGCAGGGGCAAAGCTGCCCACCTCTGGGCTCAGCACCCTGCAAGTCCAGCTGGCACTGGGACAGGTAGTGGCAGGGATTCAGTCCCCACTGGCTGCACTGGAGCTCCTAGAACCTGCAGGATGGATAAGAGGTGGGGAGGAGGGAGGGGTTGATCCAACCCTTTAACTCAGCCCCAACAACCACAGAGTCACAGAACCGTAGGGACTGGAAGGCACCTCGGAAGATCATCCAGTCCAATACCCCACAGCTTCCAGCAGCCAAACCGCCGCTGGCATCAATCAGCCAGCGCTACCCCGAACAGAGCAAACTGGGACTGCTGGGAGGGGAGAGGGGGGAGGATAAAGTGACCCCCCCCTTTAAGCTCGGCATCCCCCATCCACCTCCACCAGCTGAGTCCCGGGTGTCAGACCCCCGCCAGGTCCCATCTGCGGGGTCTGGCCGCCCAGGCGCATTCCTGCGAGCCACAGCAGCTGCGGGCCAGAGCCGACGGCGCGGCCAGCTCGTCTTGACCTTGTTGGTCAGGTATTGGGGAGGAGGAGTTGGGGGGGCAACAAATATCCCCCCCAACCCCACCCCAACAGCCGTCGTCATCGGGTTTAATTGCATCGGGGTGGGGTAGGCAGGACCGTCATGGGGCCATCTAGGGGGAGCGAGGGGCGAGTGAGTGAGTGTGTGTGTGTGTGTGTGTGCGCGCCTTAAACAAACCTGCGCCGGGGTGACGTGAATGGGGGCACAGCCTGTGCAGATATTAGTGATGGGATCTGACCTCGCTGGGAGGGCTCCTTCCCTCGCCGCGCTGCTCTGGGCGTGGGAAAAAGGCCCGGGCTCTTTTCACAGCTGTTCTTGCGGCTGCACTGAGCTAATGGAGGGGCTGCCCGGCTCCCCCCGCCTTCGCCTTCGCCTGCCTCCCTCCCTCTCTCTCTCAATCGCTCGCTCTCTCTCTCCCCCAGCTACCACCCTCCCGCCGCCGCCGCCGCCTTTTCAGACCTTCAGCCAAAACCCCCCTTTCACAGTTCCCTCAAAAACCCCCCACACCTCATTGTTCGCAGGCGGCATCGCATTGAGATGCCGCTCGCACCCCGTCTCCCCGAGCAGCCGGCCCCGCTGCACACGCGTGCGTGCGTGTGTGTGTGTCTGTGGGGTGTGGGGAAACGTGTGGGTTCTGCTTTGGGGGGGGGTGAGGGGGGGTGAGGCTGTGGTGCAGCTGGTGTGGGGGCATTTGTCCCCCAAAGGCTGCTCTGGTGATGGGAGGGGAGCTGCCATATGGAGGAAGGCTGAGGGAACTGGGTAGGGTCGGGCTTAGGATCATGGAATCATGAGGGCTGGAAGGGAGCTCCAGTTGTGGGCCCCTCCGTTCCAGAAGGGGACAGAGCTGCTGGGGAGAGCCCAGCGCAGAGCCACAGAGAGGATGGAGGGAGGGGAGATCTCCCTGCTGAGGGAGCTGGGTGTCTTGAGCTTGGAGAAAAGAAGACTGAGGGGTGACCCCATGAATGTTGAACAATATGTGACGGGTGGGTGTCAGGAGGATGGAGCCAGGCTCTGCTCAGGGGCACCCGGTGATAGGACAAGGGGCAGTGGGTGTGAGCTGGAACAGAGGAGGTTCCACATCAATGTGAGAAGGACCTTCTTCCCAGTGAGGGTGCCAGAGCCCTGGCAGGAGCTGCCCGGGGAGGTTGTGGAGTCTCCTTCTCTGGAGAGGTTTAAACCCACCTGGACTGTTCCTGTGCAGCTGGATCTAGGGGATCCTGCTGTGTCAGTAGGATTGGACTGGATGATCTTTCGGGGTCCCTTCCAATCCCTAATGATTCTATGATCCTATGATTCTATGATTCCAAGGTCATCCAGCCCTCATCCCAACAGCTCCCTAACCCCTAGACCATGGCCTCAAATGTGGCTACTCACTTTTTAGCCCCTCCAGGGATGGTGACTCCACCAGCTCCGTGGGCAGGGGGGATCTCCTCACCATGGACCAGGACCTAAAGGGTGGCCACCAGGAAGATGTAGGTTCCCTTTCCCTAAGGAATATCATGGAAAAGCCAAGGGGTGATGGGTCTGAGTGACTCCTGGGGAGATTCCCATTGTAGTCCCAAAGAAAACCCTTCACCATTAGAACCACTAAACACTGGAATCATCTCCCAGTTGAAGTGGTTGATGGCTCTAGATGGGACAGTTTGAAGCCCCAGCTGGACAGGCTACTGGGACATCGAATTGAAACCCTATTTTTGGCTGGATAGGTTGGACTGGGTGATCCTTGTGGTCCTTTCCAACCTGGTATCCTATGAACCTATGAACAGTGGGGTCACAGGAGGTTTCCAGACCTTGGGATGGGGGTGGTGCCCCCAACCCAGAGCCTCCTATCTCTCATTTATCAGGATGCTCTAATTTTGGGGTAAGAAATGAGCCAAAAGATACTGTCCATCATCCCTCACTTGTAGACCCAGAGGCTCAGTGAGTGGAGGTGACACATAGCCAGTGGCCATACCCCATCCACAACCCAGCCCTGGGGTGTCAGGGAGGACCCCAAACACCCCAACACCCTGCTTGAGCTCCCCTCTGGCTCTGCCCGTGCTCCAGCAGCAAATTCTCCGCATTAAACCCCAAGGAGATGGGATTCCCTGGGGATGGGGGGGGTGCACAGGGCCATCACCAAACCCCAAGACCACGAGATGCCCCAGACCCCGTCTCTGAGCTCCACGGAGATCCAAGACATCTAAAAAACAATAACCAGCCGCACAAGGATCAGCCCTCGCCTGGTTTCCCAGGGAATTAGGGCAGAGAAAGTCTGGGCTCAGCCTTCCGAGGAGCTACAGCCAGAAGAGAGGAGAGGAGGAGGGGGAGGCTGGTCTTGGAAGGCAGCGACGGTGGCACTGACACAGCCCCCCACCCCCCGCCAGCCCCTTCCCTTGTTTGCCCAGCTCCAGCCCCAGCTCTTTTCATTAAAAATAAATAAATACAGATCTGGTGGCGGCGGAGGGAGGCGTCCAAGCCCCCTCCCCAAAGGCTCCGAACCAGGAGGCAGAGGTGGCCACAGTTATTATTTCCCTCAACAGCTGCGGGTTTTGCAGCCGACGTCCCGCTCTGCTGTGGGGCTGGGACGGACACGCGGACACCGCATCACCACCTGGGACAGACGGACATCCTTGGGGAGCCCACGGGCTCTTCCCGCTGACCTTTCCCCGCTGCTCTGACAGATATTTTCTGACAAAGGCGGGGGCCATCACACACCTTCCGTCCTTGCTGGGTGCCCGACGCGGGGACATCGCCACTAGCAAGTCCCTGTCACTGGCGATTAGGGGGAGAAGGTCTCTGCCACCACTGCTGCCGCTGCCACTCTCTTTCCGCCTGAGCACCAGCAAGGGAGGGGGGGTGTCGTGGGTTACAGACCCTGGCTCTATGTGAACTGCTGGAGAGAGCCCAGCGCAGAGCCACGGAGAGGATGGAGGGAGAGGAGCAGCTCCCTGCTGAGGAAAGGCTGAGGGAGCTGGGGCTCTGGAGCTGGGAGAAAAGGAGACCGAGGGGTGACCCCATGGATGGTCAATATGGGAAGGGTGGGTGTCAGGAGGATGGAGCCAGGCTCTGCTCAGGGGCACCCAGTGATAGGACAAGGGGCAGTGGGTGCGAGCTGGATCACAGGAGGTTCCACATCAATGTGAGAAGGACCTTCTTCCCGGTGAAGGTGCCAGAGCCCTGGCAGGGGCTGCCCAGGGGGTTGTGGAGTCTCCTTCTCTGGAGACATTTAAAACCCACCTGGACTGTTCCTGTGCAACTGGATCTAGGGGATCCTGCTGTTGTGGGGGGATTGGACTGGAAGATCTTTTGGGGTTCCTTCCAATCCCTAATGTTGGGTGATTCTGTGAAGCATCAGACAAAGGGGAGGGTTGAAGAGAATCACTGAGGGATTTGCAGGCAACCGAACAACTGACTCCATTTGGGGCCAAAGAAAGGCAACGATGTGTTTTAATTCGTTTGCCCCCCGACAGATCGGACCAAACCCCAAACAGAATTCGTTCGCTCGGGCTGATGGAGGTTCCTACACTGAACTCAGAGAAAACATCCAGAACATGCCCACTGTGGGCAGTTCCTGCTTCGTTTGAAGTCACAAGGGTCGTCTGACTTCAAGGGTGCCCTTAGCCCCCCAATCCCCACCCCACAACCCGCTGTTTGCTGCTCACAGAGGTGAGAAATCCTACTTGAGAGCCGCAGTCGGGGCACACCGAGGGCTCCCTACGAGTGTGACGATGCTCTCTCTACGTGCTGACCTACATTCGGGGCTGCAGCAGGTCCCCCGGGTGGGCTATGAGCCCACGGCGAGGGGCTCGGATGCGCCTCACCCACCTGAGCACCACCGGATCCCAAAGGGCTTCCTCAAGGGATTCCTGGGGGGGGGGGAAGGGGAAAGGATGGGGTGAACCCCACTGGGATGGAGCATCCAAGGGAGCAGCCACCCCACTCCTCTTGCTTTTGAGTCTTTCCATGGCTGGTTTTGACTTCTCCACCCAGCGCAGCCCCGGAGTTTCCATAGAAACATGAAGATATTAAACTATAAATAATAATTTCTCCATAAAAAGAAGAAAAAGAGAGAGAGAACGAACGCTAAGCTCCCGCTCATCACGGAGGGTTGGGGGGCTCCAAACACGCTGCGATGTCCTGAGCAGCAGATCCTTCACCAGGGGTTTTCTCTCACCCCCTGAAGGCTGGATTCATGGGTGGGGGGTCCCCCACACACCCTCCTCTCCATCACCAGGGGAGGACCAAGTGCTCCCACCCCACCAGCTCCTGGGTCGGAGCCACTGGGCAGCTGAGGAGCCAGTTGGGCTGTTCTCCATCAGCTCTGGGATGGAGACCGGGATCTCCAGCGACGCAGCCCTGATGGGAAGGGTTTGTTATTTGCTGTTGTCCCTTCTACAGCGATTTTTTAAATGGCCTGAAGTCGAACCCTTTGGTGGTTGTTCCTTCCCTCCAGCTGGGGGATCTGTGTTTATTGGGGTTTTTTCACCCCTTCTGTCTATTTCAGGGATGTTTTTTATCGTAAATGACTTTTCTTTCCTCCTCCCTTCATCAGCTTGGGATGGGAGGAGGGACTGGAGCTGGGGGGAGGTCACCTCCCATCACCCAGGGATGGATGGGGCAGTTTGGGGTTAACAGCTGAAACTGGGAGCAGTAACCTTTGGGTTGGGGACGGCTGTGAAGGCGGATCCCACCAGCTACCTCCAGTCAGAGCCTGAAGACAGTGCTGCCGGCGTGGGAGGTGATCTGGGCACCGATATTTTTAGGGCTGTGGCGGGCGAGGTGCCGGCCCTGCCATTTCATGTTTCCCAGCTGAGCCTGGCAGCCGTGGGATGGAGCTGGAGCTGTTTCCCAGCTCCTCCTGGCACCCCCAAGCACAGCACCCCCCCACCTCCTGCCAGCCGTGGCGTAAAGGGCCCCTTCTGTCCCACTGCCTTGCTGGGGGGCTGCATCCTCCGAGAGGAGAGCAGCACCATCCCGACGTCCCAACAGCATCCCAGCTGCGAGCTCTCTATCCCCATCCCCTCTGCTGGGGCAGGGTTTTGGGGGGCACCTCATTGCCCCCCATCTGCCCTGCTGTGCCACAACCAGGATGCTCAACCCAGCTCCTCTCCCAGTGCCAGGAACCAGGACTGGAGACCCCCAGGAGCAGTCAGGCTCAGCCCTAACCCACCAGGGCTACCACTCAAAGTAGCTGGGCGAGCGCCCGGGATTATCCTGCCCGTAACATCCCCTGGGAACGAGATTGCAGCTTAGGGCCTGATGGAAACGAGGAGGGAGATGGGATTAAAAGGAAAATAATGACAATTTCTTTAGCCAGCCCCGGGAAATGAGACGGGGATTAACATCCTCTTTACCAACCCCAATCCCACTGGGCGGTCCCGGATGCAGCCGGGGCAGCCAGAGTCACCCCATATTTGGGGCTGGTGGGGTCAGTCCTATACAGGGACCAGCATGGGGCTGGATTGCCGGTGCCAGATCACAGAACATCAGGGATTGGAAGGGACCTCGAAAGATCACCCAGTCCAATCCCCCCACCACAGCGGGATCCCTCACAGGATCATGGCCAGGTGGGTTTTAAATGTCTCCAGAGAAGGAGATTCCACAACCCCCCTGGGCAGCCCCTTCTAGGGCTCTGTCACCCTCACCGGGAAGAAGGTCCTTCTCACATGGATGTGGAACCTCCTGTGATCCAGCTCACACCCGTTGCCCCTTGTCCTATCACTGGGTGCCCCTGAGCAGAGCCTGGCTCCATCCTTCTGTCACCCACCCTTCACATATTGATCAACATTCATGGGTCACCCCTCAGCCTCCATCTAATCCGATCCCCCCGGCCAGAGCAGGATCCCCTAGATCCATCCCAGAGCCCCTTCCTCTCTCTGAGATGTAGGTGATTTTCACAACCACTTGCCAGGTGCTGATTTTCCACCTTCTATTCTAAGATAAAAATTTCGAAGACTACAAGACAACCCCCCAAAAAACATCCCCCCCCACCCCATAAATATTCTGCAAGGGAATGAAAAACATTGAAAATTAAAACTTCCCTGTGCAAAAAGGCACCCACCCCAGAATAAACCTGAAAGACTCCTTTCTCTCTCTCTCTCTCTCTCTCTCTCTCGCCTTCGGTTGCACACTCCGCGCGGCGCAATTGGCTGCTTCCCTGGAATAGATTTCAGTTGCTATGATACCAAGTTTGCTTTTAACGAACCCCGGAAAATTAATGGTATTCAGCAGATAACTCCTTAAAGTGGAACCTATTTTAAGAAAATTCTTGCTGAATGGTTTACAAGTAGGCAGGAGGGAGGAGAAGCTTTCGGGAGCCTGCGGTAGGGTCTGCGATGCTTTTCCCTCTGTCCGCCTCTGCATCCTGGGTGGGTGGTTTTGGGGTTCATCTTGGGGTGGGAGCTGATGAGAATCAGCTCCCCACTCTGCACCCTGTGGTGATCCCGTAGTGGCATCATCCTGCCTGTCCCCGCGCGGCCTCGCTGGTACTGGGGTGGTTGTCCAAGGTGCCTGTGGCTTCCTCAGTCTCTATAAACCCTGCCTGGACCCTCACACAGCTGGTCCAGCTCTTGGAGAGGCTGAGATGGTTGAAGCGGGTCTGGCACGGAGAGCTCTGGCACCAGCTTGCCAGCCCTTGGAGAAGATCAGGGTGAGGAGCCCAGGAAGGGACCACCTGTCTCCACCAGCAGAGTGTGGGGGGCCATCAGCCATCACATGGGACTCATTTGCCCCAAGGTCTTGGGTGTCTCACAGCCACAGCAGAGGCTCTCACCCAGCTCAGCACCACCACTGCCACAATCCCATTCCCAGAGCAGCCCCACAGGGCACAAGGTGTACGAGAGACGGGCTTCTCTTTGTCCCACACCGTGTTTTGGGGTGTGCAGGGCCTGTCGCTCCTTCCTCCCACTCCACAGATCAGATCCATGTCCTCCCTGCCCGGCCCAAGGGTGGGCATAGGGTGCCGAAGCAGCACCAGGGATCACAGACACCCAGGAGCAGGAACCTGCCTGCACAAAGCAAGAGCTGTGGAGAGGGAGGAAGGTGCCCCTCTGCCTCATGCACCCCAATTCCTCCTCTGCTGCAGGCTCCAGCAGCACCAGGTGGAAGAGAAGCCACAACCCCATGCAGAAGCCAGGATGTGCAGGGCAGGGAGAGGCGGATGGAGCGAGGGATGAGGGTGCTGGGCTTTTACTATCTGGAGGTGATTCTCCTCTCTCAGCATCAGTCCAACCAGACTGGGCAGTGAAGGGGCCCAGTGTCACCACCTTGCTCAGGCTGCTCTGCCCCTTGTGCCAGCTCTGCCTGGCACCATCAGAGCCAGCCCCTGCGATGGTTCCAGCACAGGGCACCTGGTGCTCTCTGCGGAGCCTCCTCACTGCCGAAAGCCGGAGAGAGCAGAGCTGGACCCTGTGGCTGCCTGCTCCAAGCTGCACCCCGAAACACAGACCAGAACCACCACTCACTGCTTCCCAGAGCCTCCCACCAGTAACTGGGAACCACTCAGCCTTCAGGGTCGCCACTTTCCCCTCTTCCACCATAGGGACCACAGCCCAGACTCAGCCCCACATCCCTCACACCAGTGAATCTCCCTGGGCACCGCGAAGAGCCTGAAGCTCTTCCAGCGGGAAGGCCGGAGCTGGCTGCACGCAACACCCTGAGCAACGGGGTCAGGGAGCAGAGCAGGGTCTGGGAGGGACACGGATGAAGGCTGGGAGCAGAGCACCCTCAGAGCAACGCTCCCAAATCCTCCCTTTCCCAAAGAACAAAGCTGCGATCTCTCCGCAGATGCAGAATAACCGACAGGCGACGATGATTTATTTTTCCTCCCCAGTAGATAAAACGGCTTCGGCGACGGGTTTGTGCTAAATTCCAATTTGCATGAGGTAATATATCGAAGCAACTTTCCTTCTACTTCGTTATAAACAGGGTTTCTCTAGGGGGATATTTCAGAGCCGGCCCCGTTTCATTTCTCTCCGACACAACCCCGGCGCAAGGGAGAGTTTAGTTGTCGATGTGGAAATTAAAACCATGGGAGAAAAAGAAAAAGAAAAGGATAAAACAAAAGAAAAGAGAAGGAAAGAAGACCAAATAATTAACCAAATGAAGGCGCTGGGTTGGTTGGTAGCCTGAGGAACCCCAGGTTGGAATCGAAACAATCACCCCAGCTCAGGCGCCAGCTCTGGGCCTTCAATAAATACGATTCAAGAAAACCCACTGAAATTTCCTCTCCGTGGCCACGTTTGGCTTCCAGCCGCGCTCCCCTGCTTGCAAAGGCACCAGGGTTAGTGCCTAGCGGAGGCCGGTGACCACCGAGCACCCGTGTCCTGCCGGGAGGGCCGGGGTTTCTGGCGGAGAATAGCGAGCGGGTTTTTACATTCGGTTCTCTAGCTTTATGATATCACATACACTCATACAGCTAGATAACCAAAGAGAAAAACCAGCCCAGGTCCTCACAAACGGGGCCTCGGCCGCTTGCCTGGGAGGGGGGTTCGCTTCCATTTGGAGCCCCCCATGTTGGCCGTGTCCCCTCGCTGCTAGGCATGAGGAGACCCCCAATGGTTTTGGTAGGAGAGAGGGAATCTGCCCCGGCGCTTTGGGATTCGGCACACGACCCCGGCGCTCCCCGCTGCCCACCCGAGACCCGCGACTCAACGGCTGCAAGCCAACGGGGATCTGCACCCTAAAGCTGGCTCAGCCTCACACAACCCTCATGGCCCAGCGGCCGTCGCAGGGCAAGATGCTCCCCAGGCAGCCATCGTGCGGCCCAGGGATTTGCTTCCTTCCCGGCCCCAGTTTTGCCCCCAGACCCACCCTGGAGCCCACTCCCACTTTATAATGACTGTAAATTCCTGGCATGGAGCTGCTGAGTCATGAGAGTGGCTGGAGGAGGGATGGATGGGGCCAAAAGAGACCCCCGGGGGTACCCACTGCACTCTGCCCTCCTCATCCTCCCACAGCCACACCCCGCAGCCAGGAGGGACCCACAAATCCTGGGAGGCTGGGCCTTGAATCTCCTCGGGGGGGACTCTCCGCAACCCCCGGGGTAGCCACGTCCTTGCCCAGATGGACTCTGAGTTCCGATCGAGAGGCTCCGGGCACCAGCACTAGGCACTGGCCGCTGGCATCAAGCGGGAATGCTCCCGGGAACTGCCCAAGCCCCAGGGTCTCCGGTCAAGCAGCTGCTCAGATGGAAACTCGGCGGAGCAGTGGGGGACGGGGAGAGGACGGAGGAGCCCGGGGAAGGAGCCCGAGGAGGGGGAGCAGTGGGGGTACCTGTTCGCCCCGTTGGGGCCGGTGGTGCCCGCGGTCGCCGTCGGCTCCGGGTCGCCGCCGGCTCCGGGTCTCCGCATTCTTTCAGGGCTGGCAGGGTGGGGAGGAGGAGGCTTGTCCCGGGATGAAGGCGGGATGGCTGTCCCCGCCCGGTGCCGATCTCACGTCCCCGACACCTCCGGGACCTGCCTCTAAAGTTGAGGCAGAGCCGGCGGCGGAGGGACGGCGGGAGGGCGGGGTAGGGCGGGAGGAGGGACGGGGCGGACGATGGGGACAAAGCCCGAGTGGCTGGGCTAGGACAGCCCGGGCGTGGGGCTGGGGCAGGGGTCAACCCTCCTCCCCCCCGCTCCTCGAGGAGGGGGAGCGCCATTCGCCACGGCCGCCGTTGTCCCTGGGGGCCGGCCCGTCTGCTCGCCCCGGACCCAGCCCCCCGCAGCAGCCGGCCCGCCCCGTCGGGGAGGCGGCGATGCCCCAGGGGTAACCCCGCTCAGGGATGTGGTGGAGCCGGCTCCCGCCTCACGCCCCCCCAGACAAAGTCTGGGTTAAATCCGACGTCCCCGGGGCGAGGAAGTGGCCGGAGTGAAGGCAGCGAAAGTAGTCAGACCCTTCCGTCGAGGCTGCGCCTACGGGTCCTTTTTGCAAAGGGGAAAATTTGTGGTTGCTCGGGAGCAAAACTGCTTGAGCCGCCCCCCTTGTAACAGGGTCCCCCGACGGGCCTGCCGTCGAGTCTGTTCTTCGGCCTTGGACGGAGCCCCCGGACACGAGACAAAGCGGGTCATCGCCCGGGGCCGAGGTCCGGCTCCACGTCCCCCCCGTGCGGCCACCTGGGTCCGGTCCTGGTCGACCGTGTCCCGGTGCAAAGAGACCCGCTCCGCTCTCCCGGCAACGGCAAACCCAGCCAGGGCCGGGAGACGGCAGCGGCCTTTTACCCGCCCCACCACGAGCCGCCTCAGACCCGGAGACCCCCAGCCCCCCGTAACCATACCGTGTGCCCACACCCACCCATGGGTGCCCGGGCACCGGGGCACACATCAGGAGCACAGGCAGGTCCCCCCACTTCCTGCCCGTTGCACACTCAGGGACACTCTTGTGGCACCGCTGCACCCACCCACTGATGGGCACTCTCGTCGTGATACCCGCCCGGCTCTGCGCACCACCTCGCAAGACCCCCCGGCTCTGCCCAGCCCTCCCCACGCCTGCCTTATCCCGACCCCCCGGGCTCCGCAGCCCTTCAGGGGCCGCCTCTTCGAACCTCTCTGCGATGGAGAACGGCGGAAAATGAAACAACCAGAAGGCCCGANACCGAGCACCCGTGTCCTGCCGGGAGGGCCGGGGTTTCTGGCGGAGAATAGCGAGCGGGTTTTTACATTCGGTTCTCTAGCTTTATGATATCACATACACTCATACAGCTAGATAACCAAAGAGAAAAACCAGCCCAGGTCCTCACAAACGGGGCCTCGGCCGCTTGCCTGGGAGGGGGGTTCGCTTCCATTTGGAGCCCCCCATGTTGGCCGTGTCCCCTCGCTGCTAGGCATGAGGAGACCCCCAATGGTTTTGGTAGGAGAGAGGGAATCTGCCCCGGCGCTTTGGGATTCGGCACACGACCCCGGCGCTCCCCGCTGCCCACCCGAGACCCGCGACTCAACGGCTGCAAGCCAACGGGGATCTGCACCCTAAAGCTGGCTCAGCCTCACACAACCCTCATGGCCCAGCGGCCGTCGCAGGGCAAGATGCTCCCCAGGCAGCCATCGTGCGGCCCAGGGATTTGCTTCCTTCCCGGCCCCAGTTTTGCCCCCAGACCCACCCTGGAGCCCACTCCCACTTTATAATGACTGTAAATTCCTGGCATGGAGCTGCTGAGTCATGAGAGTGGCTGGAGGAGGGATGGATGGGGCCAAAAGAGACCCCCGGGGGTACCCACTGCACTCTGCCCTCCTCATCCTCCCACAGCCACACCCCGCAGCCAGGAGGGACCCACAAATCCTGGGAGGCTGGGCCTTGAATCTCCTCGGGGGGGACTCTCCGCAACCCCCGGGGTAGCCACGTCCTTGCCCAGATGGACTCTGAGTTCCGATCGAGAGGCTCCGGGCACCAGCACTAGGCACTGGCCGCTGGCATCAAGCGGGAATGCTCCCGGGAACTGCCCAAGCCCCAGGGTCTCCGGTCAAGCAGCTGCTCAGATGGAAACTCGGCGGAGCAGTGGGGGACGGGGAGAGGACGGAGGAGCCCGGGGAAGGAGCCCGAGGAGGGGGAGCAGTGGGGGTACCTGTTCGCCCCGTTGGGGCCGGTGGTGCCCGCGGTCGCCGTCGGCTCCGGGTCGCCGCCGGCTCCGGGTCGCCGCATTCTTTCAGGGCTGGCAGGGTGGGGAGGAGGAGGCTTGTCCCGGGATGAAGGCGGGATGGCTGTCCCCGCCCGGTGCCGATCTCACGTCCCCGACACCTCCGGGACCTGCCTCTAAAGTTGAGGCAGAGCCGGCGGCGGAGGGACGGCGGGAGGGCGGGGTAGGGCGGGAGGAGGGACGGGGCGGACGATGGGGACAAAGCCCGAGTGGCTGGGCTAGGACAGCCCGGGCGTGGGGCTGGGGCAGGGGTCAACCCTCCTCCCCCCCGCTCCTCGAGGAGGGGGAGCGCCATTCGCCACGGCCGCCGTTGTCCCTGGGGGCCGGCCCGTCTGCTCGCCCCGGACCCAGCCCCCCGCAGCAGCCGGCCCGCCCCGTCGGGGAGGCGGCGATGCCCCAGGGGTAACCCCGCTCAGGGATGTGGTGGAGCCGGCTCCCGCCTCACGCCCCCCCAGACAAAGTCTGGGTTAAATCCGACGTCCCCGGGGCGAGGAAGTGGCCGGAGTGAAGGCAGCGAAAGTAGTCAGACCCTTCCGTCGAGGCTGCGCCTACGGGTCCTTTTTGCAAAGGGGAAAATTTGTGGTTGCTCGGGAGCAAAACTGCTTGAGCCGCCCCCCTTGTAACAGGGTCCCCCGACGGGCCTGCCGTCGAGTCTGTTCTTCGGCCTTGGACGGAGCCCCCGGACACGAGACAAAGCGGGTCATCGCCCGGGGCCGAGGTCCGGCTCCACGTCCCCCCCGTGCGGCCACCTGGGTCCGGTCCTGGTCGACCGTGTCCCGGTGCAAAGAGACCCGCTCCGCTCTCCCGGCAACGGCAGACCCAGCCAGGGCCGGGAGACGGCAGCGGCCTTTTACCCGCCCCACCACCAGCCGCCTCAGACCCGGAGACCCCCAGCCCCCCGTAACCATACCGTGTGCCCACACCCACCCATGGGTGCCCGGGCACCGGGGCACACATCGGGAGCACAGGCAGGTCCCCCCACTTCCTGCCCGTTGCACACTCAGGGACACTCTTGTGGCACCGCTGCACCCACCCACTGATGGGCACTCTCGTCGTGATACCCGCCCGGCTCTGCGCACCACCTCGCAAGACACCCCGGCTCTGCCCAGCCCTCCCCACTCCTGCCTTATCCCGACCCCCCGGGCTCCGCAGCCCTTCAGGGGCCGCCTCTTCGAACCTCTCTGCGATGGAGAACGGCGGAAAATGAAACAACCAGAAGGCCCGAGGATGGCATCGCCCTTGCCCCAGGCATGATAGCCACCCTGGGCACAGCCAGTCCCGTGCTGATGCCCCTGTTGTAGGCAGCCCCCGGTGGGATCCCCTTCCAGCAGGGCCCGTGAGCAGCCAGTTGGGGCGGGCGGCGGGTCTCGGTTCCAGCTCAGAACACTGTTTTTCGGGTAGAAGGGACGGATCTGTCTCGTTCCCCCTTTCCCACCCCTACCTTTTCCTCTCTACAAGCACCCACATCTATATGGAAATCAAATACAAGAACAGCTGTGCTGGAAGGGGATTGGGAGCGAAGAGCAGCGGCGCTGCCCGAGATGCCAACCCGTCACACCGGGAGCTCCTCGAGAGCAGCGAGGCTTTCTGCCCTACACCAGGGACCCCCAGGATAAGTGGGGTGAGCCTTTGGTAGGAGCCTCACCATCAGAGACGGCCGCAGCATCGCGGATCTCAAGAGAAACCGCTCCCACCGACCCCGGGCACCGACCCCGGGCACCGGCGCCGGCGCCGCTCTCCGTGGTGCTGAACCGCCGCCGCGTCCCGGGGCCGTGCGGAGTCGTGGCTCCTCCGCCCCCTTCTCGTTCCAAATAGCCACTAATTAATTATTAGTATCGTTATTCATTAGCATCGTTATCATCTCCCGCCGTTCCCGTCGCTCCGGTCAATCGCTTACGGCCAACAATTCCGAGTGGGAAGATGGTACCAGCCGGTTGACAAATTAACGGATCGTCACCTCGTACAGCCCCAGTAGCTGCCATCCGAGTGCCCCACCGTGGGTCGGCACCGGGCGTGGGCCGAGCTGCTGCCGTTACCTCTGGAATCTCTCCTGTGCCTGGTCCCAGAGGGATCGGCCCCGCTGCCGTCCAGTGCCCGGGG